>VUQK01007448.1:12563-25723 GCA_015106715.1 Bujurquina vittata | reverse complement strand
TATATATATATAAAAAATACATAAATATATTCAAATGACTGCTGATCATCCAATTGGGAGCTGACTGATTGCCTGTCATGTGCTGACCTTTAAAAGTGCAATATAAATCCATGGATGTCTCAGCTGCAAGAGGAGCAACTGTCATTCTTGGCTCTTCCTGTACAGTGAATGTGAGCCGAGCCCTCCTCCATATCCCTCGTATTAAAACCTCACAATATGCCCAACAACTGCACAGCGGAGGACAGAGAATGCACGGTATGTGCTTACAGCATCACAACTCCTGTCTCCTTTCACATGGACTAATATGGCCAAGCCAAAAGGGGAAAGGACAATAAACACACACACACCACATTACTACTGTTGGTACTATGTTTTCTATGTTTTCCTTCCTTTTTTTACTTTTTTTTTTTTTAAACAATGGATTAAATGAGCTGCTGTGTTTTGCATGTGCACTTGATATGCTATGTGTTATTTGTGCATATTCTTGATTTTCTTTTGTCAATGAATAACCTGGAATGTTGTGACATTTGCAGCACAAGAAACACAAACAAATCTGAGTTGTGCTCTATATTTAGTCATCTTCAAGCAGGTGCTTGGCACTCCCACAAGAGGGCAATGGTCAGCTGCAGTTGGATTTTTTTTTCTTCATTTGTGCATTTACATAGTCTAGCTTTGCACTGCTGAACCATCAGTGTGAGCTTTCTATGTACTTTTATTTTGTGTATAATCACCCCCCCAGTGAATGTAATGGGCAGTGGGTTGCCATTTTGTGCAGTAAATCCACACTTTAATTTAGTGCTACTAATTTTTTAAAAGTCAGACTTGATTTTTATCTGGCTGGGTTTTTGACTAGATGTGTAAAGTTAATTTTAAAGCGCTGGTTATTTTCATGATAAATTAAAAGCTTGACTTGCCTGAACCGATGCAAAGACAATTATTTTTTAAAACCTGCTTAATGCAAATTCTCCTTGACTTTCCATATAGTCTTTAAAACATCAAGTAGGCGCTCTGCATCATAATTCATTTGATGTCAGCTTTACAAAGCCTGCCCTTGGAAAAATACAATCAATAATTTTTTCTTTGGCTTTATTGTTTTGTCTCAAGTTTGGCTGTGTTACAAGCTTGGCTTGTTGACTCTGCACAGCATTTATCTGATCTGACACAGTTTCATTAGGCATTAGTAATCATTTCCATAGCACACAACATTAGAGTACTCCTGTTTGTAAAACAGCAGATGAGGCTAATGCCGTCCTCCAGGGAGAAATTCAATATAATTCGTTAATTAAATGGAATAATTTAATTACAGTAACTAAGAAAGCATTCATCAATATAATTGTTTCTGGAGCCACCATTATAATTGAGGTTTAAGTGAAAACAAGTCCGTTTCTAATGTTGGTAATGTGCTGACATAGTTCTCCCACCCTCCATTTGTTCCTCTCTCTGATCTTCCACCATGCCATTTCTCTACAGTGTTTCTGTTTGATAGCCAGCCATACCACATCAGCAAGACCAAAACATTTATTACAGCCATTTAATTTAACCTCTCTACAGGCACGGACAAGAAGACAGAGATGATAGCACAGCCGCACTGAAAGACTCTCGCTGTTCAGCTTCTAATCTGATCCTCTCTGTTGCCCTTTCATAAAGACACCAGAGTATTACCCCGACTCCAAACATACCTCTGCCATTTAAACTGTCTTAGATTTCACCACAAAGACGGCCAAATAGAGTCCAATTCATTCTTCAGGGTCCAAATAATAAAACATAATTTTCGCCTAATCTGCCTAAAGAATGTCCTCTGTTTGAAGTTGACGGTGCTCTATCTTCTGGGAGGAATAATTGCCTTTTGAGTACAGCAGGAGAGGCCACTGAGGTAAGCCTGTCGAGGGGTCTGCACCTTACAGGTGTGCCCTTGGACAGACAACCTCCTCGTTGTTCTTGAGAGAGTGAGAGAGAAAGAAAGAGGGCAAAGCCAGACTGAAAGAATTCATCTGCCAGTTGAAACGTTACAGGGCGGCGGCAAAGCAGCACCGCTCTGCATTCTCATATCACTGTGTGGCCAAAGTGAAGCGAACAAAGAGACAGTGATCTCCAGCAATTCCTCCCGTCTGGTACAGCCGGCCACTTCTTGTCATTAAAGTTTTATCGTGTTGCTGGACTGCTTTGTGAAATTGACCTGCTTGTAATCTGTTTAATTTTGATGACTGCACAGTGACAAAGTTACTGACAGTTATTGTCTAGGAGATGTAAACGAAACTCCTCTTCATATAGTGGGGGCTTTGTGCGCTTCCACGGGCAAATTTCAGTCCATCCGTCTCGTTTGGCCGTAGTGACTGTGCGTAGCCATTGATTTTGAAGTTAAACATTAATTTCCCAATCATTTTGGTTGAAGTGCGGCTATTTATCAGTTATATGAGATAGTTATTTTGTAGCCATCTTTGTAAGACAAACTCAGTCTCTGCTTCATTTGTCAAACTTCTTCCTGGATTTTTAATGGGGCCTATTAATTGAGGAGAGAAATCTGTCCCTTTCTGAACATGGCACTGAAAGCTGCTGAACAGCTGTCCCAGCTCTGGAGAATCATATGGAAGAATGCATTATCGGCCTTGTTTGAATATTCCCTTAGATTTGGAATAATCAGGCAGCTATTCAGCAGTGAGATGGCCATGCACAGATGCCAAAGCACAGCTGAGGGAAGCACAATGGTGTAATGCCGCTGAAACACACACAAAACCAACGCCGTGGAAAATGTGAATAATGCAGGTGCGCTTTATTTCTGTACGGTGTGCTTATCATACATAACAGCAGGACACTTTCTTTCAGCCCTTTTATCTCCCCCTTTTTCCCTCTTTCGTCGTGCCTTGTTCAAGGTGATCCTAGCTTTGCATATGGCTGATTAATCTTATTGCACAGTAGCTAACATTGATCACAGAAATGATTAGAAATGCATTAGTCAGCAGACTGTTTGGAGTGGTTGGGTTTAAGTGCTAGTGCCAAGCCATTTTCCATAGGTGTCCATGTTTTTAATTTTGTTATATAGAATTTTGCAAATGGATGCATGCATGCGGCCCAAATACAGCATCAAAGCTTTAATGCCTACAGACATAATTTAATCTCCTAGATGGTAGGACTGATGGGCTGTGTAGAGAAGACATCCCTGCTAAATTCATTATGCTAAAAGTTGCTAGATCTCACTAGCTGATGAGAGAAACAGAGTAGCAGAGCGTATGTTTGCATTTTGGCTCTGCATTGTTGAAGAAGGCATTTCCTTTATCACTTTATTTTCTTCTTTTCTTTAAGTATAATTCTGAAAATGCTCACATTTATTTATTGGACAAAACAGACTGATGCACAGTCTGAGACGCCACTCAAATGGTGCCTACTTTTGTGCAACTGCTTTAACTTCTTTAGGCTCTAATTTGATGTTTGTTTCAAATTTCTAATGTTTAGTTGTGTTGATGGAAGTAAATATCAAGCGTCACATACACCACATATAATTAATATTTAAACTCTTACGCAGCCGTTATTCTGCTGGTTCCGTGTAACTTTTGGAAAACATACAACAACAAACTCAGAACATTTAATGTGACGTTAAAAAT
This sequence comes from Bujurquina vittata, assembly GCA_015106715.1. Classification (NCBI taxonomy): domain Eukaryota; kingdom Metazoa; phylum Chordata; class Actinopteri; order Cichliformes; family Cichlidae; genus Bujurquina; species Bujurquina vittata. The sequence continues at coordinate 22,124 of VUQK01007448.1, read as the reverse complement.
AATAATAATAATAAATTGTGAGCGAGAGGCACTTTGGTTGCTCTCACCATCTGTTTAGGATTCTTTGAACCGCTAGATGATGAAATGTCATCCAGTGGGTTTTGATGCATTTGGCTCTTTGCTCTTAGCCCACAGGATGTTTCTGTTTACCCCCACGTTTGACTGGAAGCCATACATGCTTTAACAAAGTCACTGCACATCTGATAGATGAGGTAGTATGCTTTCAGTAATCAGCTGCTCCTCTTTTCTTCATTCTTTTCTTTTTCTGTCATTTGTTAAAAACTGTTTCACAAGTCTTTGCAGAACCTTGTTTTTTTGCAAACCCCTGCAGACCTTTTGTTTGTATTTCAGAGGCTCGTGAATGATTTAAAGCTTGCAGTGAGTCTGCTCTCACATGAACTTACTCAAATTAAAGCAGAGATTTGGAACTTTTATGTTGCGCCTGTTGCACTGAGCTAATGTGTGTGTGTGTGTGTGTGTGTGTTTTTTTTAAACTGACACTGCCACCTAGTGAGCTTACAGCTTACAATAATCTTCAGTTTACAGTTTAACATGAAGAAGAACAAGCAAAATCCATTTGCTTTAAAACAGCGCTGTTCTTAAATCCCTTCAAAATAAAAGCTAAACGCTGAAGACCCTGCTTCTATCCCACCATGTCCTTTTTTTAAAAGCCATTTGTCATTTTCCCCTGACCTCGCTGACAGCTCTTCCTCATTCTCGCCCATGGCTCAGATGCTGCCTTTAATCATTAAACAAAGTCTTTCTTCATCTACAACACGCCCTTCTTCGTCTTCTGATTTCAGGAACACTGGAAGTTCAAATTCAACCTAAATGCCTTTTACTGTACCTTTTACATTTACTGTGCTTTGGTATGCATGGACACCCTCACCAAAACCCAAAGTGGAGTTGCACAAGGTTGGTTTTAAAGGTGATATGCAGAGAGATGAGATGACAAACATGGAGCAATGTTTGCAGGTGCAAATAAAATCGCTTCTAATAATTTACAAAACGGGGCGCAAAAGAAGAGACTGATATGAATTGAATGATAAATTGTCAGCATGGCTTAAGCAAATTGGTTTGTACAATAAAATGGACTCGATTACTTAGCAAAGGACACTGTTACAATTAACAAATAGCTTCCTTCCAGCAGCATAAGTGCAAGCCATAAGAGTCCCACCAAGACAACTCTTGCCACATGTTCAACACTCCCCATTAAAAACCTGGGGAAATTAATGAGCTTCCATTGGCACCCTCACAACAAAGGGATCTATAAAGCAGCCTTAATGTTCTCTGGGAAACTTTACTCTTCAGTAGTTCCCAATCAACCGGTAGCAGCAGATTTTGTTTTATTTCCCTTGTAACCTACAACAGGAGCTGAAAACGCTACTCACTGCAACTTTACATAAATGTTATCCTTGATTGAAATTGCTTACAGCTCACTCTTAATCAACAATTTGTCAATAATTAACCATGTTGGGTTGTGAAAAATATAATAGCGTACGCATGCACGGTATATTTTTAAGTAACAGCTGAGCAGTGTGCTTTAAAAAAATCCATAAATCTGCAAAATGCTGCAGATTGTTGCAACATTCTTTTGTTATTTGTCCTCAGCTCTACCACCAGAATTACCTAAATTTATTAATTAATTAATACCAAACGCGCACGCACACTCACACACGCACACACACACACACACACAATGTAAATGAAGAACAAAACCTTCTCATGTTGCGAGCATTGATTTGTACTTTCTACCTGCTTGTACACAATTAAGAACACTTAGGAATCAAAGAGCGCAGAGGTTTGCAGAAAGGTATTAATTAGAACTTTATTTATGCAGATGCTTTGTAAATTTGCATAAAAAGCAATTCCACAGATGGGTTTATGGCAGTAATGACTGTTCCAGTCTGCAATAAAACATCTGCTTAATCACAACAGAGACAGTCAATGGCTGCTGTGAAAACAGGCTGTCCAAGTACATCTCAAAGAAAGTACTGAGGAGACGAGCTGCTGTGGACAGGTCAGGGGGAAAAAAAATAGTAAAGCAATTTTGGAGAGGAAAAAAATGTGAAAGTTAGTTAAAAGAGACACACTTCTCCCAAACAGTTCCCGGTGCTGCTTTGAGTGCTCTGATGTTGAGAAAAACACCCTTATCGTGTTGGCAGAACAATCCACTTACTGTGTTTAAGAGAAGAGAGAATTTTGTTCCAAGTCAAGCCAAGTCTTTGTCTATGTGTGCCAACTATTTTGAAAATATTCCACTTTGTGTCTTTTTTAATCCATGAGAGCCACACACAGATACAAGCCTTTGCACAAACACACACGCATCCACACACACACATCGCCGTGTGGCTACAAGGTCACTCCAAGTATTGATAAATCACCCAGCTGTGATTCCCTCCTGACAGCTCAAACTAACATCAAGCTGGATGGGGGAGAACAAAAGACCATCAAGCAGCCCTTTTCCTGACACTTTTATTCAATCACGGCCAGATTGCTTACGACAGCACCAGCAGCTGTTTCGTCTTCATCTTTCCCCATTTGATAAAGCGTGTCAAGTCATATTTCTGTAAGTACTTCACCTCACCCCATACTGTGCAGATCCACGGCGATTCGGCATATGCACATTCCACATGAGGGGATCGTCAAATGGGTCAGGGAGTAATGACACCCCTCTGAAGGTCGCAGCACACTGGCGTGGGGGGTGGGAGCAGGTAGGTGGGTGGAGTGTGCGCGTGTAAGGGGGTGACGACAAAGCAACAAGCTGAAGGTCAAAGATAAGAACAGCCGCAGAGATATCTAAGATAGCCAGCAGAAATTAAACAATGAAGGAAAGGCAGTAGGGCTTTGATTGTGTGATTGTGTTTAAGAGAGAAGGGGTGTGTGTGGGGGGATTGTTATTTTGGGATCACCATCCCATTTGGAGCTCTTCTGTTGACCTTTTTCCCTCATAGGATGGAGGGTGGTGATAGGACAGAGAAATACTGCAGATGTCTATTGTTTGTTTTTGATCGGACATCAGGACAAACAGAAACGACATTTCCATTTAGCAACGGCCTTTCGGTGTTTACATTTAAATTGCCTTCACAGGCTCTGTTTGCTTGTGCAAGTTTCCAATAATAATTACAGGTGTTTCAGTTTATTGTAAGAAGAATGAGTGTCATATTTAAAAATAATGATATTCAACACCCACAGAGCTTTCCGTTAGCACCGTCTTGAGGGTGACGGTTTTGGGTTCAGTGTCTCCAATGCAGTTTCACGTCTTCCCGGGCATCATGCTTTCATTCAGTCGTCGAAGGGTGGATGGTTATTATGAGGAGCAGCAGTATTTATTTTCCTCCTTCTTTTCATCAAATAACATTAACAGTTTAAATTTGTGACTTGTGAATTTATGATCAAATGCCACCAAACTTATTATATTCTCATTTATAAAACTTTTGCTATACTTAGTGTTCTGTAAATTAGCAAATACGAGCATTAAAATGCTACCCAAAGATGGGGTTAAACATTTAATTTAAACATTAGCACGTTAGCATGCAGAGCTACATGCTACAATAAAATAGAATAAGAATGTACAAAAATGTACATTTGTTAATCAATCTGGATGAAACCTACTAGATCAACTGCCTAGGATACCTGGATTATCAGCATCCATCTAGCTTTTGGGAATTATTATTTTTATGACATTCAGATCCTTAAAACTTATATATGTGTAGTAGCTGATCTCAAAACAATCAACAACATTACTTCTACGTCACGTGTACTTTGCTTGCAAATACATTTTGTTGAACTTTTTAGTGCAGTGGCTCTTTAAGGTCACTGGACTTTGTTTTCATGCATATCCACAAACAAGTGTTAAAACAGTGACCCTAATAGTGCTTGTAATTAATTAGTCGTCTTATACAATGAATATGTAGCTTGCAAATAACAAGAGCAATAATATGTACTTATTATTAATTCATTTGGTGTTCATGAGCAGCCGTTTTTGCCATCTCACTATTATACAGTGATATAATGAAGAAAAGAATAACACGATAAAGTAACACACGTACGGTGTTTTAATATAAGGGTAACACAAACAAATGCTACAGGCCTGGGAAAAACTCCCATAATAACATTCTGAGCTTAAATAGCAGAAATAAATATGTTTGCAGTCTGGTACAGAAGATGTATAAATAGAAAATTTTCAACTGACCTTTAGGAATTTTTTGTTTCATAACTCCATTCACCTGTTTTATCCAGTTCAGTGTCACAGAGGGGGTGGGGCCTATTCCAGCTATCATGGGGCCAGAGGCAGTACACCTGTGGCCAATTAAGAATCACTAGTTAATCTAACTTTGGACTATTTAGACTCTGGGGGGAAGCCTGAGTACCCAGAGGGAACCCACGCAGATACCGGAGAAAACGCAAGCTCCAGAGAGAAGGACCTGCTTGCTGTCAGGTGACAATGCTAACAAATGCACAACTCACTAATGCAAAATTAGAATTTTTTAAAAACATTTCTATTAAGCACTATTATTATGGGTATTTTTATCTGTGGAATGCTCCCATACAGTCCATGAAAGCACCTTCCTAATCAAACGTGCTAGCTTTAGCCAATAACTTAGATTTTTGTGATGACATAAAAATGCTAATAAAAACTCTTAAAATAGAGACTTCACAAAAGAGTCTGCTTTATATGTAGCATACTGTACACCGATGATGGAGCTAGTTTTGTTAGTTCTAATTATTTAACTGTTGGTCTGCCGGCGTACGCAGTGGCCCGGTTAGGTTTCAAATGCGAAACCGCACGCTTATCAAATTGCTCCACGTAAAGATTCAAAAGTCTGGAGCATCTAGCATGTATCAAACCTGGATTGTGTGTCATTGCAGCAACGTTAATATAATCTGAAAACCGTTTTACTGTGAAGATTCAGTAACGCAGCTGTTCAAAGCACTTCTACCTGCCCTTCTTCTGAGAATGCACTGCAACTTAGCAAAGCATGCAAAGACAAAGTACTGCAAACACAAGTAAACAGACACATAATACACACAATGAAATCAATTACAACAATGTGAATTTTAGCTCATCTAAAAAAAACAAAACACCGATGAGGCCTACTTCAACAAGCCACAATTCTGAGCTGGGTTTTCTCTCCACTGGAAAAGTTTTCATTACCATCTACTACTAGTTGTGGTAGTAGATTTATTGTATTTGTAATATGCCCATCTTTCTGCTTATATGCTTGTTTTGTTAAATCGACAAAGGTTTTTTCCTTATTTTATATTTATTTGCATGAAGAAATGTCACACAATTCAACATTGTCGGTCTGAAGAATCAGATCTTCTAAGTCAGGTGCTACCTTGGCTCGTGCAAATGGCTGCTGGTTCTGTGGAGAAGGAGATGTGTAAATCAGGTGGAACGCTCGCATCAAAAATGGGACAGCTTACTCCACTCAGACTTGGCCTGATTCCCAGGAATGCAGTTAGCTAGCCCACAGTTACCGCCTATTCACGGTGGCACAGCTGCTGTGGACATATGTTTCCCACCAAAGAGGAGGACATCAACCAAGCACACCTTGAACAGGTGAGCAGATGAATGGCTTTCGGTCCTTTGACAGTCTGCCCTCGTCTTGTCGTTTTTCCCTTGCTCAACAAATAAGTTCCTCTTCGCCGTGTCTCGAACTTTTTCGTTCATTCATCCGTGACAAACTGAGTGCATAAAATGTGACAGAAACAATATTGATTTTTATTGCGCGTTGATTAACACAGATCAGTAATTTTAAACATGAATGTTTTCAGTCGTACGGGGTGTTTCAGAAGGACAATAAACCTAAAGGAACAGAAATAAGGAATATTATTAGAAAAAGCGCGCACAAAGGCTTTTTTCCAGCCTCTCAGCAAATGACCAAATGTGAGAGAAAAGATTACATTTATTCATAGCTGTCTTTCATCAAGAAGCTTAAAACCTAAACTTCAAATGTAACCCCAAATTATATGCATATTGAGCTGACCTCTTTCACCCTTTTTCTTAAAGCCAGAGAGGAGTTGTGATATGCAAAAACCCACAGATCCTTCAGCTCATCATTTAGACGATTTCAGCACTTTTGGTTTTCCAGCCGTCCAAGGGTGATCACGTTAGAGGCTAATAGATAAAGAAGAAGCTCCTCCATTAGCATGGAGGTCATACGTGTAATGCCAGAATTCCCAAACCCCGCAGTCATTGCAGTCAGAGGGAAAAAAAAAACAACGCGACTTGCGCTTAAAACTCACTCCATGCATTGTAAAACACTGAATTGTGAAACAGAGAAAGTGCCAGATAAATGCAATCCATTCTCACATTATCCGTTGTTAGCTCTCATGCTTTTGTCACCCACCTCTACAGCGATGACCTATTAGCTTTAGTGAAGTGCTCTGAGGCCACGGAACCATGTGAAGGTTGCTCACCCATCCAACAGAGCCATTTACAGGCGAGAGACCCCAGAGCCGAGCTGCTGCAGCTCTCTAATGACTCTATCAGCTACACTGATGGGAGCAAATGGCACCCAGAGATTTAAACACATTCCCTGAGCATGCATTACATTTTCTCTACGTATTTTCATTATTGTATTGTAATGCAGATGCATAAGTATGCATGTTAGGACATTGTAAAACATTTAACATTACACTTCAACAATATCCATTATATTTTTCCAATATTTTTCTACTTAGACACACATAGCAGGTGCCGGTTTATACTGGAGAAAACGCAGTATCGTTCCACTGCAATCTTAAGTTTCCAACATGTTTTTAAAGGATCAATTAGCTCTTTAACCTAAAGTATGACCTCAGTGTAATTATTGTTATTTCCAAGGGAAGCGGGGTTGATCTAGCACCTCAATCCAACAATTACAGGAAACTTTGTATAAGATAAAAACAGAATACAGTATGTGTTTCCCTTTGTGCGAGACACTGTGAAGTCACAGGAGTATTCATTAAGGCCTTTGTGTCCTGTTTGAAATAGTGCCGTTAAAGGCTTTAGCTGTGGGCATCTCTCTGAAAGAGATATAATGATCCTCCAATTAGAGACAGAATCATGAGACCTGTTTATTAATCCTAATTCATCTCTTCTTTGTGCTGAGCATATCAAATACCACAGAGAGAAAAAATAATCAACAATTTACCCACCATAATTACAAATCTATTAATAGTTTCACAACAATGACATGCAACGCTATTCACATCATTTTCGACTGTCACGAACAATACCGCAGCGGCGTCGATGTATCCATTAAAAACTGCATTTCTGCCAGCTCAGTGACATCTTGCATTTCAAAGATGACTCTGAGCCTCTTCAGATAAATTACAGTTTTTCATTAACAAGAATGGTTTGGGTATTATTAACTCTAAATGGAGTTTCAGACACCACTCTACATTTGCAGCTTATCATACAATAGCAGGCTTTTGTGGCTACAGAGGGTTTTTCCATTAAGACGAAAAAGATGGGGGGGGGGAAAACAAACTGCAATGCATATTTGAGGGTTTTGTTCAAAGAATTAGAAAGATGACAAATGAGGTTTCTTTCTTGTAATACATAGAACCATTTGTAATTAAAACCATCTGCTAACTGACCGGCTTGACCTCATTTTTTTACTTTTCATGTTAGCGCTACAGTGTTACAGCTAAACTTAACCCAGGGTCACACTGTGATGACATCAGCTACCTGCCACTATAGCGTTCTGTAGAAGATTAGTACCAACATCGTATAAAGATGAAACTGTCTAACCAGGTCATTTTGTCGAGTGGGGATAACCAACTGAATACACAATTCTGACAACTAAAATTTTTTGTCTGTATTCACAGAAATTCATATGTACGCACCTTTGCATGCATGGAACGTATAACAATTTAAGACTCAAAGTTTGTGATTCCATCAGTCATAATGATTAAAAAAATGTAGCGATGGTTTCTATGACTTCTGTGATGGGAGATTGATCTTGATTAAATTCACAGCTCTAAAATATCCAAAACACTGAAAAGTACTCAGTTACAGTAAAAGTCCTGCAATGATGGTAATACTAAAGTCCAAAAAAAAAATACAGGTACTCAATACAGGAGAATGGTCTCATTATAGTATTACTTTATTATCACTCATTTATGGCATTATTTTACTGTTGTACATGATCTGTTTTGAGCTTACTTGTTACTTAGAAGGCTTCAACTAATGATTATTTCCATTAATCTGTTGCTTATATGCCTTTGCCTCCCTCCTCTACTCCCATGTTTGTTCTCCACCACTTGCTAACCTTGAAATGATTCCAAGAACTGACTGGACCAGAGTACTGCACCAAGTTGAGTAAATGCTGCATATACAGTATATTTAAAATGGAAGTCAGAACACAATAGTAGTATATTATATTAAACTAAAGGCAATTAAGAATCCAAATACATATGCAGCAATTTGGGCAGTGTTACTTAAATTAACCCTGTAAACATTTCTGGTGGTGAATACAGCTGAAATTGGATGTTCTCTATGGTCAATTATGATGGCTTGCATAAATCCAAACACATATGCAACTGTTTGATTAAATGGAGCGAGCCCTCGACGGGGAAGGGATTATACATTCTACTGTAGCTACGTAGACGGGATGACCATAAATATGTTAGCATTGGCTAATTCAAATACAAGAATCTGCTGCATCAGCAAACATGACATTTCTTTACAACCAGACTTCAAGTTTCAAAAACGTGTCTCTCAGAAATAGAAAGGGCCGAGCGAGTTCCACGGTCATTTGCTTAAGGCATATTTTGTAGCACTACATTTTTGATAAAATTAGGTTACTGAGTTTTTAGGGTTTTGGCATCAGGTGTAGTTGTGAATACTAATAATGACAGTCTAATCATCAGCAGAGCGTCGACAACCAATAACAAGTGGATCCTCCCATTAGAAGAATTTGGCATCTCTGCAGAAGACAGTGAGGTTAATTGGGATTCCTCAACCACTAGCAGGGATTGTCTGGCATCACCAATGTTGCTTTTAACCAAACCACATACAGTATAATGGTTGAGTGGAGATTTAGGAATGCCCACTCTTCAGCAGCAATCACTGCTTTTTGGAAAACAGGGAAGGCAATAAGTGTGTGCAATCTACCATGTTACATACCGTACATACTGAATGAAAGTTATGACCACAGACTGTATATAGGCCTAATAATTACTGTAACATGAGCTAGGTCTGACCTACAGGAAACAGGTTAGTTGTACCCCTCTGTCAGGGTGGCCTTGATGAAGGCCGAAAGCTTCATCAAGGCTTTTGGCCTTGATGAAGCTTGGGCTGATGCTAAAGTTCTTTTATATTCTTTCTAAGAGTGGCTAAAATGTAACTATTTTGTTGAGACCATGTCAGAGTTGTGTTAATGCATCCTTGGTAACTCATGATACTTTATTGTTTGTTTATATTTCCACTGCCAGAGGTGACACAATCTGGGTGTCTGCTCCTTCACAATATCAGAATTTGGGTCTGAGGGACGGTCTCTCAGCATGGAAGTTATAGAGGGTGATGACAGTCAGTGTCCTGCAGAGACGCCTGTTGAGCAGCTAATG
>VUQK01007448.1:1657-12543 GCA_015106715.1 Bujurquina vittata | reverse complement strand
CCTGTTGAGCAGCTAATGGTAGTTTTGTCATTGCACTGGCATGGTAAAGGAGCAGCCACGGTACAGTATTATGCTATTGGTAAAATTATTGTAGCATTGTAATTATGACAGAAACCAAATTATCATGTTGTTTTCTTATTACTGCAATGATTTACAGCTTTTTAACCATAGTGGCTACTGATTTGGTCTGCGTTAACTGCCAACTTCATTTGTATGCAGCTATTTCATTTTTCCTGCTGTTTTTCTTCTTTTTGTCTTTAGCATTACCCAGAGTGGAAATACTTGTGTTATCTGAATACGTAAAAAAAATATTTTGAATACCTATTTTGTGGAAAGATGCAGCTAACGTAAAGCTTACAGCATATGTATACAAATTAATGTGTAAAGGACTTTACAGTGTTTAGGATTTTCTGAGAAATTGGCTGCTTCTCCCTGTTTTGAAGCTGCTGCCAGTCTCAGAATTCACCATCAGTATGTTAAAGTAAGGCAGTGCTATCAGATAAAAGAAGGTCATACTTTAGTTTTCACCTATTGAAAGCAATTAAAATTACCACATTAAATGCACATTAAGTGTTCGCAAGTTAAGGGGTTAAAGAGATAGACGGAGCACATCAAAACTTTGTGTTAGCGCTGTAACTTTTCCTGAAGTTTGGAGAAACTTATTTATCTGCTTCTGGTTATTTTTCATGGCTTATACTGCTGCGATTCACAGAATCTCTTATGGAAGAAATGCAGAGTATGTAAAATATCTGGCTGACTGACATCCAGATGGGTTAAGATAGTTTTTGTATGCCATGACTTCATTTCAAGCTTCTTACCATGAATTAACGTTTTAACACACGATGGCTGGAAATGCAGTAAATACAGTAAAATTAAGGTTAATCATTCTTACGTCTTACATAATGTTTTTTATTGGGGGGGGGGCAAATGAAAATAAACAAATGCTGAGAAAAAACATGTGCTTGCCAGGCATCTAAGTGAGATACACTGAGGCCGTGCTGTCTTTTGGGACAGGGCAGCTCTACTTTGGACGAATTAATCTCCAGTAAAGATGACTTAGATCAACTTTGAAAAACAGTGAGATGAAAACCCATAAAATGATTACGAACGGCGGCCAGAATGACAAGTATTATCAACAAAAATTAATCAGGTGCATCTTTTCATGAACTCAATTAATAATGTGCAACAACGGGGTCTTTTTTCCCTGGAATGAAAATTAATTAGCAGGGGAAGGTCACTCCGAGATGCTGACATCACTCATCAGGCCGCTGTGGCAGTTCTAATTATTTGTCTTCCAGGCTTGGCTGATCAAAAATTATTGCCATACCTGAGCAACATTTAGAAAAAAAGCTTTGTTTAAAGCGCTTTTAATTAGACCTGCTATTTGATTAATGCAGTGTAAGCGCTCAGGATCGGCCCTCTTATCAGCATTTCTGACAAGTTTGCTGGGTATTGTTGTGTGAAAGACGTTTTACTGACGCTAAGCGACTGTTTAGTATCTAATTCGTTCACTTTAGTTGCAATTAAAAAGCTATTTACTGCGAGAACACTTGTTGATGTTAATATAGATGTTGTAAACTTTGACAAAGCACTCTGTATCAATACTTGAAATGTGGCATTAAGTGATAATATTAATAAACTAGAATTATGTGGATTAGATCAAAGAGTAGTTTCTAACCACCTGAAGTATCACGCTCAGTCATTTTGTTGCTGCGAGCGGCGCAGTGATCACCCAGGTTGCTCCCTGCAGATCCATAGAGAGAGCAAGTGTAGCTCGAAGGTCCTGCAATTTATTGTGCTTCAGTCAGACATAATTAATATGAAAAGACAAAGGTCACACACAGCCAGCGTGATTACCTAACCCCTGTCTGATAACATATCTAGTCACCGCTGGCTCTCTCAGTCACGTACAGAGAGGACAACTGTTAGGAAAAACGCCTTCTCAAGTTCTTGCATTTTTGCACCGAGTTTTCCCGCGTTGTTATCGTGTTGACTCGACGTCTGAACTATCTTCAACCCTTACTACATCAATTCACATTACCTGCAAATTAGCAAAGTTCTACTTTCAAGCTCTCAGTACATTTGATCCAAATAGACTCTAAATGCCATTTCTGTTCCTATTAACCTACGGATCGGTGTGGCAGATATTTTCATGAGGTTGCTGGGGAAAAAACATGAGGCTAATGGCTTGGTTGTGACAGCGCTATTCATGATGATTTATGATTCTGTGTTTAAGTTGATTACTCCACTGCTGACTCGGAATACTATTTCAATTAGTGCACTGAAGGTCACTCCACGAAATCCCTCCATAATCTATTCCTATTAACACTAATGCGCCGAGTATCCATATCTGTTCACCCTTGTTGATTCAAATCATCCCCACTCCTAACGGCCAGCTTGTTTACCAGTTTACTGGTTCGGACGTATCCTAGATGGTAATTTTCTCTCCTCCGTGTATCATTAATGTCTTCAGTCTTGACACATGGCTAGGAGGGACATCTCAATAGAGCTTGGGTGCATTTTTATGGCTTTTATTATTTCTAATTTGTTTTACAGATCAAGTGATATTTATGCTGAATGAAATTGATCCTGAAAGCCCTATAGGCAAACATGGTAATATTGTGAGGCTAGAAAGCAACAACGTCCTATTACTTGTCATCATGAGAACCAAAATAGCCGCGGCGTGATCAAAATTTTAGAGGTCTAAATTAATTTTACATCACTTTCATTCATACTCCCACTCACCCATGCAGAGGAGGAAATTAGCTACCTGTATTTAATCTAATATGTTCCCACTGTAAGCGCTGGTGGACATGTTAGACTTAATCATTTCGCACTGAATCAAAATGATCACCAGACAGTGCTTAGCGATGAACAATGTATTAACTTTTAAAGACAAGGTCTCTGAGTTTACCTCCTGAAACGGCGACCTACTTTATATTACAGGATACATTACAAATAGAGTGATTTAACTGGCCTGAGTTCAGCACAGACTTCTTTTTACTTTGCAGCACAAATATTTTCAACATCTTTAATAAATAGACAAAAAGCTGTGATTAAAAATAGGTGAAAACTTTAAGGGCTCTTATCAGCCACAGCAGGCCTGTAGGCCCGAGGACAGGAAACATCCTTTTTTTGTGTGAGAAAGGTGAAAGTGCTGACATTGTCACCACTTGATGGGACTCTATCTAAGGGATAGGTGAAAACACTTGGGCACAGTGACATCAATTTTCAAGATGATTTAACTCCAAGCTCCTGTGTTGGAGGAAAGAAACTTCAGAACCCTGATTTACCTCCGATGACAGCCACGCGGGCCCCGAAACAATGTTTCCAAGGCTACTAGCGAATGACGAGTGGTCACGTCTGTACAGCCGTCCCCATTGGTTTGATTTATGTGACCAGGATCCAATAAAAATGGCAATCAAATCAACCCAGCCACTTTACAGGTAGAGGGCTGTCTGATTGAGTTGTCGAAGGCATGGCTGAGGCTCAGAATGATTATGCTAGGAAACGGAGAGGGGTCCATCTCTTCGCACCCAACAAGGACACCATACATCTCCCCATGCAGCTTTCCTACTCCACTGTGAAATGTATCCAAAATAACTGCACACCTACTGCTTGCCTGCCTCCTCTCTCTGAAGGTTATTTGTCGTCTGAAGGACTCTCCCTGTCAGAGTATGATGAATACCATGTACACAGACAAGAGCAGCGTCAGGTCCAGGATTAGCCGGAAAACTCACTGATCTGTGAATAACCTAAAAAAGAGGAGCTGAAGATTAGCAATGATGCTTTTAGGAATGATCCATCAAACTCAACTACCTCAGTCACTCAAATGAATCATCTCACTTGATTCTTTAACCCAGGAGAAGTGCGAGTGACTGCCGCACTCCCCGCAGGTCACAGAGATCATTTTGAGGATGTTTATTAAATCAGTGCTATCAATTTTCTTACTGATCATCTTTTATCTGTTCTGTCCTTGGGGATGACTCAAGCACACAATGATGTTAAAGGTTGCGGTATTCTGCTTATGGCTTTCCCATTCAACCTCTACAGCTCTGCTGGCAGTATTGAATTAGAGGCAATGCTGCAACGTAAAAACCAGTACCTGAAATATTCCCCATATTTAGAGGGCCCGTCGCCTACATTAGCTCAGTTCTGTTAACAGTTACTGTACAAAGCAGAGCAAAAAACGAGAGCAAACAATAATCATGTGAACTATTTACCTTGGCTTTGAACTAATGACAACTTAGGCAGGCCTGTTTACCGTGCATGAGGAAGCACACATTCAGGAAGTAAATTGGATCAAAGTACAAGCAGCTGCTTAAGTACTTACTCGCTTCGATAAGCAGAGTGAAATCACCATCATTGTTGCATTAGAGTGACTTGCCTCAGTCACCGGCAGGAAAGCAGGCAGGAAGAGGAGAGGGGAGCTGATAGTACCAGCTCCATGTGTCATGAAGGAGCTGCTGGCTAACAGCCAGCGTGAAAGAGAACAATTGAACATCACTGTAGAGTCTTTTTGTGTTGGAAACACAATCACCTTGTCGGAGAACAGAAAGCATTGTGCAACAGGTACAAACACATCCTCTGGAACAATAGGTAAACATGTGGAATTAAAAGACAAAAATGAGCCTGCAGATTTCAAGATTTTTACTATGTTTTTCCTCTGTGATTGTGATGGTTACATCAGGGTTATTTCATTAGGAAAAAAAAACTGGCCACCTTGAACTTTAAAACATATGATAAGCTTTCATTATTTTCTTTTTAGGGCGGAGGTAGAGAGGTAAAAACAAAAATGCTCCAATCCAGGGCATCTGAAATGACATCATCTAAAGTTTCCACTGAACTCTGAAGACCTTTCCTCTCCAGCGATGAGGACACAAGGAAAGTTCAAGGATTGAGCAAGTCAGTTGGACTAACATGCCACAGAACAGGAAATAGCCATTCATTGATTTTGTGTGTGTCCAGAAAGATCAATTTTATTCTTCCTTTGTTTTCAGACTACAATGCACTAAAGCTCCTGCAGCAGCAGGATGTGTTTCGTACAAGCACGGCCCAAATGAAGCTATAAATCAAGTGTTGGAGCAGAAACACATAATGTCATCCCCCATAGACCACGCACAGTACAGTACCACACCTCAAACTCCTTCGCTCTGCTTTCAATCCGTCTGTACAAACAGTCAGAGAATGAATGAATGAATGAATACGACTGCCAGAGTGAGTGCTAAAGTGGAGATCTATTTCATTTTGGATATCAAGAAGTTAGTGGTAAGACTGTGTTGCTACATTCACTCCTTTATGATGGGAGTTGGTTCAACATCATTCTGTTGTTAGGCAGTTAGCTGATTAAGTGTGTGTGAATGTGTGCATAAGTGTGTGTGCATAAACTGACACTTTAATTGTATTGCACTCGTGCTATCTGGTGCCGGAGTTAACTCGTAAAAGTGACGTCTCAAGCAGATTCCCAGCATCTGCCTATTTAAGATTCATAGAAAAGACCATCCACCCCAATCAATATCTACTTGAGATTTAAGTTGCATTATGTGTCCCTTTCACAGGCATGATTTAAAACATCAGCACAAAGTATTCTTAATTTTATTGCCTGTCGTAAATTAAAATTAATGATGCTGACATCCACAATTAACAATGAAAAATGCAGATTCTTATAATTACTTTAGCAGTAATATTGTTTTCAGCCTGGGCTCAAGGTGCTCCTCACATGCTCCTCAACATTCAGTAAAACACAAAAAGACAGCTTCATTACATTTTATTTGCTATAGGAAACAAAAAAAAAGGGTCTAACAAAAATCCACAGCTCATTTGGGAATATCTCGCCATGCATAATTAAGCAAATTTGATTGGAATTAAGCATGACTTCTTTTGGTTGGGTTTTAATGAATGCAAATCAGGCATCTACATCCCTAAGATTAATTTCAGCCAATTAAAAAACAAAGCTTGTTGGAAAGTGTAAAAGTGTTCAAAGCAGGGCAGCAAAGCAGTTTCTCTCTCCCTCTCCCATACCCTCTCTCTCTCTCTCCTCATCTCATCTTCATAACTTGCACTCAGGAGAATCCCCCCACCCCACCCCCCGCGCCCCCACCCCTCAACTTTGATCATTAGCATGAAGTTACAGGCAAACATTATGAATTCAAATGTGGCAGAAATGCACTGCCAAGATCTTCATGCCTTTTTTAATCTCAAAGTTGCACCCCTTAATAGTTTTTTTTTTAACAGTGATTGTTTGAGTACTTAGATTTTAACCCTTTAAAGTCTGAAGCGTGAAATAATTGCCGTAAAATTCAAACGTTTTGGAAATGTGTTTAGTGCGTTTCTTGAACCTTCTGACATTTTTTAAAAACATTTAGTTAAATAATAATTTGCATTTATGGGTATTAATTTGTATCACATTTGCAACATGTGGCTTTTTTTTTGCACTTTATTGCTTAAAAATGTTTTGTGCAATTTATTTTATGTTTCTCGAGGGGGGAAATAAATCCCACTGATGATGCAGAAGTCTCAAAAACTCACAAAAACTCATTGTATCAAATATGATACGCTAAGAGTTAAGGGCTTAACAATGACAGGAGGTTTAGGATTTGCATTTTTTGAGAAAGTATACAAATACATGAACCTTACTCATACTCAGATATGAATTCATTTCTCACTTGTGACGCGAAGGCGCACTTTAGAGCATTAAATATGTCATCGTGCCGGCTCTTGACAGGAAAAAATATGATAATTATTCTGCATTAGTGTGCCCACAATAATGTTGGCAGAACCTAAAATCAACCTTTATCAGTGTTCAAGAGCATTCAATCCATCTGACTTAAGCACTCAGGAGATCTCATTGTGGCATTTTCCATGTGAAAGCACCATTGCACACCAGACCAGTGACAAATAACACAGCTCACACCAATAATAAATGCTAGTGTCAAGCAGTGTCTGTGGCTTAGGTAGGTGTTCCTCTCATTATGACAACCTCACACTACCCTTCATCCCAAATGTCTTCAAATGTTTTTTTTCTTTTTGCACCTACAACACCACCCAGTACATCCTGATTATTTAGAGAGTCGCACGTAAACGGTAATGATCGAATTTAAGCAGGCACCTTCGGGCTAATGCTAATCTGCCTGCACGTTGCTCGGAGAGAGGCGTGTACATTGATTTGATCTCTCACATCAAAAGACAAACAGTGGTGCAAGTCAGCACTTCCCCAGTCAATGTCATTCCTTGAAGTGATTCCCCCACACGTGCATCTTTATGGGCCTGGGGAGGAAGGGAGGGGAATAGAGAATTAGGCAATCAGATCTATTGGCATTTCTTTAAAGGAGATTCATGGTGAGAGGAAAGGGGAAAAGTGAGGAAAAGTGTTTCCCCATTCACCTGCAAGCCAGAGCCAGTTCTGAGAGGCTTGCCGTGTTTAGATTGCATTAATCCTTCTGTCTCTACCTGTTACAGAGCTTTCATTAATGTTGTCTTTTAACATCAAGTCTCCTGCAGAGTGGGGAATAAGTTGAGAGTGCTCAGAACTCTGCAGTAAGTTCAAAGCGCCACAAGAAACCCTTTATGTGTTCCCTTAATCATTCAAAAGCCCATCCTAGTATGCTACTTGTGTAGCTCCTCCATATGACGAGAAGAATTAATATTTGGCCTCTGATGCATTCTTTTTGAAAGAATAAAGGAATGTGAAGGAAAGCATTATCTATTCAAGGAGCGCAGGGAATACTCTGGCTGTGTCTCAGTTCTGTTGTAGCTGCTGCGTCTCATTTTATCTGTGGCAGATCACAGGGCTGCAGACTGGTACATTTCTGAGGGAGAATGGAGAGTGGGAAATTGTACTGTTTTATTAGAACCCTGTGGGAGAGTTTTGTAGAGGCAAGCATGTCATTGAGCCTATTTGCATCATGCCAGCAGTGAATGGATATCACAATATTGTGATACTTCGAATGTGATAGAAACACTCACACTAAAGTGTGATGATTTTATTTTTGTAGTAAAAGCCCCCGGCGCAACGCCTCATGATATTCGTCCACGCCGAGGCTCCAGATTCATTGACTTTATATTTGGATCACGGCTTTAGTGTGGAAATATAAGCCCTAATAAGCATTATTTCACTTCCACGCTAATCATTCGTTCTTTCACTCCTTTGTATTTCGCGTCTGTTCGTCCTCCCCTGCGTTAATGTATTAACTCTGATGCCTCGGGCTTTTTATTTCATTCAGTAAAGCCTCATTGCTATAGAGCTGGCCTTATGCTTACTTTATGCACCAAGGACCACACATTCAAGTTCACTAGAGCAGACCTACGAGCCTTTTGAAACATTTGGACCGCGTTATTATGAAAGTTTAGTGTTCGTACATTTGTAACCGCAATTGCAACTCAGCCATCAGTGTAAAATTTGCTATTCTAAGTTCCCTGAATGCAGCGAGACAGAGAGAGGGAAAATGTGTGTACCCTTTGTTTTCACACATAATAACACAACCAAAATTATTATTCAGGGGTTAAACCCAGTGAAAGGCTGATTCAGTGCACTTGTTTCAGACTGTCCTACTAAAAAGAAAGAGAAAAAAAAAAGCTAGAATAATTTGTATTAAGGCTTTAAACATGCTATGCATTCAGTGGTGGCTTTTTTTTAAAGGCGTTTTGATTAATTTTCATTAAATTGCATTGAACTATTTCAAAAGAGGGTACTGTGGAGAAAAAAAAGTGTCTGATAGGTGTAGGGCTAAATTGTAAGGAGTGAAGAGATGTTACTAAGAGATGGGAAGCCCAAGGGACAAGCAGGAGGACAATGCTGTCTCTTGGGAGAATTTTATGCTGCTGAAGTGAATTTGAATACATAAAGGAGAACTCGGGTAAGAAGAAAAAGGGGGGTACAACATAGCCTGTGTTCTCCCGGTCCCTTGTGTGGGAAAAGAGGCAGATTAGCCTATGTGTTTCTTTTTTCCCATTCTCTGCCTGGTCTCAACTACTAATTTAGCATTTTTAGGTCTCCAATTGTGCCATGAGTATTTTAGCTCAAGAGCTGCATATTTAACCCCCAAGGACCATCTTTTTTTTTTCTCAGATGTGTTCCTTAGTTATAGTTAATTTATTTCTAATCAGACTATATGCTTCTGCTAAGTAAATCTGCAAAAGGAATTATTGCACTAATCGAGCAGCACAGACTTCTATTAAATAAGTTACATATTTCTTCTTAGTTGGGGTTAGAGGTTGCTTATTATGAAGCCTTATTATACCTCACACACCCTGACGATACAAACCGAAGTGGGATGTTTTCTGCGATTACCGCTGTTAAAACAAAACCAAAGAAAAAAACACCAGACACCAGATTACACAATACACCAAGAATTAAAAAGGAATGCAATGTATTCATATCAACACGTTTCCCTGCTCAGGCAGGCAACGCCCCACACATTTTCCCTTCTTAGTTTTCCTGTTTGGTCTACCCTCTTTACTTTGCCCCTTATCTGAGCATCATTCATTCCTCCTCTGTGATCCTGCACTTGGCTGAAGTCTGTGTGGCTTGGCACCCACCCATTCTTCCTCTACGCTACTAAAGACACTGGTCGGCACTGTTCTTTGTTTTCAGCTAAAAGAAGGGGGACTGGAGTTTGTGAGGCCAGTAATTGTTACTATGCTGCAAACTCACCTGTTTGCATTAGATTTCAGGCCACTGGTCCTAGTTGATCGTTGAACCAGATCCAAACAGATCTTGGGGTAAATAAGCAATAATCAGATTTTATCGTTATGTCATAAATTTTAGATTTCTCATCACAACTATCACACTTAGTCTGTGATAAATGTAATAAATAGAATAAAACTCTGTACTCTGTTACCATCAATGATTGTATTTTAGTTTTGTTGAAAAAAAAATCAGGTGAATGAAATGTTTAATGTTGTCATTTTTGTCCAGAAAATGTCATTTAACAGTAGTGAAGAAAGCCTGAACTGGGATTCATTTCATTTCTTCTGATCCTGTAGAGGTCACTGTTGTGTGGTGCCTCTCTGTCAGACTGGGATACCACCAGCAGCTGGAACACCTTCCTTCATGAAGTCTCCAGTAAGTGCTGTGACATTGAAAGAGATCAAGAGAACATAAGTACAGTAAGAGAAGGATTATAGAGTTAATTCTGTTTTCCGAGACATAATGTCTACTACAAACAACGTGATTTTAAAAAGGAAAAACTTATTCGATGCCTAATCTGTACAGCGATGAGCAGTAATTATTTCTGGTGCCAGTATTAATCACGCTGTACCAGCAGTAAGTTAATTTGGACCAAATAAAGAACATTATGTACATATGTCTGAAGGCATCTTAGAGTTGTAGGATTATTTCCTCTATGGAAGAAACACATTGTGCTAATCACAAAATCCCAATATTTGTATATCTGGGAGATGATTGTACTGAGCAATTATGTGCAGGATTTATTAGAGAGAACACAAATTAGATACTATGAATGAGTTCATCCCAAGCATTTGTATGTGCCATTTAACTCCGAAATCCATGTTTATTAAACTCCAATTGCACATATGAATCAACTCTTTGGCATTAATCATGAAGTACAAGGGCCCAGATGGTACAGTCTTAGCCAAGCTTGAATTAATACGAAAGGTTGAATCGCTGCTGCATCAAGCTTCTCTCAAGGACCTTTGAAGAATGACATGAATAATCATTGTTGCTGGATGCATAGTTTAAGTCGGCAGAACACAGTGACCTGCTGCAAACTGAGAGCTATTACAGGCTGTGGTGGTGCCCTGCCAAGGGTTTCTGATGTATTGTGTTTTGGATACTTAAAAGAAGAATGACTTCTTGAATTTACTCACAAAATAAAAAAAAAAAATATATATATATATATTTATTTATATATTTTATATAGGTTATT
>VUQK01007443.1:13870-27435 GCA_015106715.1 Bujurquina vittata | reverse complement strand
GGTTCTCCCATAAATTTCCCAGAAGAGGGAAGGGGAAATTTTTTTTATTTTTTTTTTTTTTTTTTTTTTCTGGAGCCAAAGAAGAACAATCACAAGAAGACACTCAGCTTCAGTTGCTATTGCTAAAGAAAAAAAAAGTGCTATATTTGTGATGCTTCAATTTTAATAACTACATGAACACATTTACAAAATCATTTAAAAATACATGACAAACAAAAGAATTTCTGCCGGCCAGTTATAAGTTGCTGAGAAAGCAGCAATATATTAGGAACAATACTGTTTGAGGGAGGCTAAGACTGTGGATCATATGATTTCAAATATGATTCAGGCTGAGAAATTCTTGTACTGAATGGTTTAGGGCTACAATACACTGGTGGGCTGCTGAAGGTCTGCTTACTCAAAACTAAAAATGGATAATCTCTTCAGTTTTTATGTATAATAAACTTCTCTATAAACTCTAGGGCCAGTGACTTTTATTAAATTAAATTATTTATTCTTTTAAATTTTTCACTTTTGGTGTTTTTTTTTCTCATTGTGCTCTTTTAAAATCCTATCTGCGTGTCTGTTATTACTGTATAGCTTTGTGCTTCTTTTATATCTTGTCCTAATGCCTTTTATGTCTTATGTAAAGCACTTTGAATTCCCTTGTAGTTGAAAAGCACACAACAATAAGCGTGCGTTGCTTTGTCTCGACAGTCTTCACTTCCTTCCCACAACTACTTTGACTAGAGACGCCTTCAGACTTATTAAGATTTCTTTGTGTGCAGATACCCCAGGTGAGCTACGCCTCCACAGCTCCAGAGCTGAGTGACAACACCCGGTATGACTTCTTCTCCCGGGTGGTGCCTCCTGACACCTACCAGGCCCAGGCCATGGTGGATATTGTTAAGGCTATGCGCTGGAACTATGTTTCGACAGTGGCCTCAGAGGGGAACTATGGAGAGAGCGGTGTCGATGCTTTCATTCAGAAGTCCCGAGAGGATGGTGAGTACACTTGGCCTTGTTTATCATTACTGCATATCTTGCACACCAAGCGTGGGAAGGTGTCATCCATTTGAGCTTGCTGCACTGCAGAATGTGAAAACTCAGTGATACGCGAGCAAACCTCAGCCACTGAGGTTAAATGTTAGATTTCATCCCAGAACATGCATATAGGCAGAGATCCACTTTGATACCGCAGAGAACATCTGTTTGTTATTACTATGTATATGATTACGATATGAATGGCTTTGCATCACCATTCAGTTTTACCAGAGTCATAGCGTCGAAACAATATCCATATTATGAAGGAGTTACTAATTAACACCTTGAATATACGCCTAACAGTGTGCCTATACACAACTGCCATTTAAGTGCCATTTAACACACTATTTTTGCTTGAAAATATCTATCAAAAAAATTAAATATCAAGCATCTGTTAAACCGTTGCACAGGGAGCACTTTCCATTAGCTAAATAGCTAAAACTATATGTAACATCTGACAGGTATCCAGAATTGAATTGTGCTGCAGTTAAAAATCTAATATTATTGTCTATAGTTGGGTCTTTGAATCTCAAATTACTACACTGCGGGAGGTCCCGAGGTACTTGACGAATGTGGATTGCAAAGTAGAAAAGTACTTAAAAAGGTCGGGGCTTTAAAATGCCTTGGTCATGTCGCTGGCTTGCACCATGCTTGGACTGAGTGAGACTCGCTTGGCAGTGGTTGCTCATCAATTATGTCTGTCAGTCTAAACCTTAAATCACTTGGGCACATGTCAGGGAAGCTGAGGGGTGGGGAAGAAATGCATGTGGAAATGCATGCAAATTGTGATTCTAGATAGAGGCCATGATCGGGTCTCAGTAGAGGATATTAGTTTAGAGAGTCTCATAGATGTGGATAAATTCAGCAACTTGAAGATAATGTATAGCAATTCTAAATGATCATCCAATTTCGTAATGTGTTCCTGACTAAAGTTTAATGACGCGTGGGGCCTTAAAGACAGATTTTTTTTTTTCCAGTTTCAAATTCATGAAAGTCCGTTAAAAAAATCTTTCAAAAAGAGTGAGCATAAGTAGATTCACAATACTGAATTTAAAAAGGAAACAATGTCCAAACACTGTCCTACTGAGGTAAAAATAGACTGCAGATTTCTACAGCATTTAAAAAACATTAAACATTTTATTAGCGAACATCTCCTCAAAACCTGATCAAGAAGGAAAATGCATTTTGTAAGTCGACGAGGTGCGGGTCAACTTTGCCCCTTGCTAGTTTGTCACTACTGTCACTGGAGTTGCTAGTAGTTGTAGTTAATGCAGTTACTTAAATACTATAAGGCTGACTTTGTGATTAATTGTACTACAGTAATAGGGCGGTGTACCCAGCTGGTCTAATTAGCGGTCCACTCTTTTGTCACTTTTGGCTTCAAACATACAAAGATGGAGAAGACCATAAAGCTGAAGCAGAGGCCTCAGAATTAAATCAAAAACTAGCTTGTGACATTACAGTTTAGCTGTGGCAAAAAGTCTTGGCAGCACAAATTTTGTATTTTATAGATTTTATTACTTGTTATTTAATTATTATTTTCTATTAGTTTTTTTTCTATGATATACCGAAGAGCAGTCATAAATGTTTAATAAGTTTCATTGCTAAAACTTTTCTGGCCATGTTTTTTATTTATTTAATTATTTTAGCATAAGTTTATTCAGTCAATTGATTTTTATATACATTAAAAATGAACCATACTTTGACTGTGCTGTCAACATAAATTCTTTGGAGTTTGTTCAAGCTCAGCAGACATATCTCTCTAAACACATTAATCTATATGAATTACTCAGCAAAATCATAGATATTAGCTGCTAGAATTTAGTTTGAGCTCTTAATTGAAATTCTCCTCTCCACAGTGTGCTTTCACAATATTAACTGAGCAAATTTCTGTGACTGTGGAATTATTTTAAACATTCTTCTAATTCACTGCCGCATTTGTTCTCATACTTTGCTATGTGCCACTGTTATGAGCTGAATACACCAGGAAAATAACCTGAACAGGCAAATTATCTGACTCAGCTCCCACAGCAGCAGCCCTGGCAGCGCAGGAGCCACCTGCTTGGAGCTTCACCAGAACAGCTTTCCCATAAGAGAGTTAGTAAATAAGACTGAGTACAATGTGGGTAAAAAGCAGATGATGAAAGGTAAATATGAATTCCAGGTGGGGGTTTTTTGATCTCTGCTTTTCTTTCCCTCTTCTCTGGCAAAAAGTGCCTCAAGCTGGAAATCGGTGGCCTTCAGTGTTCATTTCCGTGTAGTGTCTGAGATGAGAAGCTTCTCATCTCCCATATACCGACCCAGGATGTGACCCCCCCCTGAAGGGATGGTTGTAAGAGCTGATGTAGGATACATGGACAAGAAAAGCAGTCACTTGCTTTGTTTAAAAAAGAAAAAGAAAAAAAACTATCTTGCTTTCCAAATCGCATATTTTCAAGCTCTCAGGACTACCATGACCTGGATGACAAAACTTATTACTAAAATGTACAGTGGGGGGGAATAATTTGATCCCCTGCTTAATTTGTAAGTTTCTCTCATTTTTGTGGTGGCTTAATTTTAATGGAGAGAGACAGAATTTCAACAAAATCCAGAAAAAGAAACTCATTACATAAAAGTTCTAAATTAATTTGCATGTCGTTGGGTGAAATAAATGCTGTTGGTGGTTAGCACTGTTCCCTTACAGCAAGAAGGTCCTGGGTTCGACATAACCATCCGGCCGGGGCCTTTCTGTGTGGAGATCGCACGCTCTCCCTGTGTCTGCGTGGGTTCTCTTAGGGTGCCCTGGCTTCCTCCTACAGTCCAAAGACTTGCAAGTAGTGGGGTTAAGTCAACTGGTGGTTCTAAATTATTAGGTGTGAATCTTAGTGCAAATGGTTGCCTGTCTCTCTGTGGCAGCCCTGTTTTGCCCTATGTCACGTGGGATAGGTTCCAGCCTCCCGCAACTCTGAATGGGATGTAAGATGAACCGTAAGATGTTTCTTGCAGTTGGTCACCAGATTGGCACAAATCTCTTGAGGGATTTTGGCCCATTCTTTACAGAAATTTTCTCGCTGCCACTTGGCAACTCGAAGCTTCAGCTCCCTCCACATCTGTGGACCCATCTTCAGTTTTCTGGCTGAGGGAAGGAGGTTCTCATCCAAGATTTTATGGCCCCTTGATATGGTTAAGTTGTGCTGTAACCTTAGCAGAAAAACAGCAAGAAAGTATAATGTTTCCACCTCAAGGACATTCAAAGCTCGACTGCTTGACTGTGGGGATGGTGTTGTTTGGGTTATGCTAAGCATTTCTCTTTGGTTTTATCTGACCGCACCGCTCTCTCCCAACCCTTATTTGAATCATTTAGATGTTGACTTGCAAACTTAAGATGGGTCTATGCATGTGCCTCCTTGAGTATCGGGACCTTGCAAGCACTGCACGATTTCAATCTATTTCAATGTTGTGGTGCCAAAACAGACACAGTGGTGTTCTTGGTGACTGTGGTCTCACCTGCCTTCAGATAAGACTGAGGGTGATTGATGGTCATTCTGTTTTTCTTCCATTGCTGAAAAATCACACAAACAGCTGTGACCTTCTCACCAAGCTTCTTGCTGATGCTTTTGTAGCCCGTTCCAGCCTTAGCACGTCTACAGTCTTGTCCATGACATCCGTTGACAGTTCTTTGGTCTTGCCCTTGGTGGTGGACAGGTTGAAATGGAAGAAATTGATTCTGTGGACAGGTGTGCTTTAAAAACATCACGAGTTGAGATCAGGAGTATCTGTAATTGATTAAATTGGTTGATTGATTGTAATCCGTATGCCACATGGGCACACAGAATTCTGGCAGGGTTGTAGAAGATCTCAATCAATGACGTGCATATCGATTTCAAAATTTAATGTGTCTTATTCCTTTTTCTGGATTTTTGGTTGATATTCTGTCCTTCCATCCAACTACCATAGCAATTAGAGGCTGTCCATTTTTTTTGGAAGTGAGCAAACTCACAAATTCAGCAGGAGCTCAAATCATTATTTCCCCCTCTGTATGTGTATTAGGTACACCTAATGCTGGACAAAAAACTTTTCTTCGCCTTGTGTTTCACTTCTACAGACTAATAGAGATTTTTTTCTCCCCTTGGCAATGAATATGCTATATTAAATTACTAAAGACATCAAAGCAAAGAGTAGTACATTGAGGCCATAGTAAGTCCTAATGCCACCAGATAATTTGGAACATCTTACATTGAGCTGATGCAGACACTGGATGCTTTATTTCTTCAATTTCAAAGGACCTATTTTATGAAACACCCATAGTTTCTGAAATGGAAAGTTCCTAATGGTCATCCGGGGTCTACTTAATGGTCTCTTATTGCTCGCTACTTTCGTATTTATGAATGTACAATTCTTTCTGAGTGCGGACTTTAGGAAACAAACAGAAGACACAGAGGCCAGTCAGTTGTGGGCAGTAGAAGCTCATCTCCGACTGCAGACTGCCCTTCTCTGCAGAGACGTTGATTACTATGGAGCATGCCCCAATAGATGTCATTAATCAAGTTAATGAAACATAATGTCAATAAGAACCCTAACAAGATTTCCCTTGCAAACCAATGGCCTGCCTGACATCAACATAAGAAACCCTGCTAATGGAGTGACTGCTACCCCTGTGTGATGAGGAGGATTACAAGTGTTAGCCACAGAGTTGTGTTGAATAAGCGCGCGTTAAGAAGAAGCAAAGGGGAGAACAAACAACTCTGCATTGCTCCTGGGTGGGTTATTTGTAGATTCAGAGAGCAGACAATTTTAGAATGGGCTGATGTTATTCCTGTTGAGCGAAAACAAAGTATGAACTCAGCACACGGGGAAAAAGCATAATTATGTTTTATTAACTGATTCTTAATGAAATGATCTTTCTGGTTAAAATCAGTTCCTGTTCAGCTATTAAGGTTGGTGGGATTCTATATTTATGTGATTAGTAACTAATCCCATGAAAATATTAAAACAGCAGCTGTGTGTTTGTGCATAAATGTACCTGTCTGTGTCACAGTATTGATGCGTGTTTGGAGACTATTACATATTGCATTGTGTAAAAGTTTGGATTTGGCCTTCATTTCAGTGGTGTTGGGGATCTTGTCTAAATCAATGGAATTATGAACAGAGAAAAGTCTCAGCAGATTTTTGATCCACCATCTGATACTATTTGGAAAGTGTCTGATTGGCAACAGCTTCATTTTTCAGCAATGATCCCATAGACACTGCCAATGCAGCAAAAGCATACCTGGATAGAAAAACAGTCAGTGCAACACGATCAGTCATGGATCGGCCTCTGCAGACACCCGGACTTCAACGTTACTTAAGCAGTGTGGGATCATCTTGACTGGGAATGGAACAAAAAGCAGGCGACATCCAAAGAAGAGCTTTGAATGTGCATGAAGAAAATTAGAGAACTATTTCTTAAGACTGCTTAAAGAAATTACACAAAAGCTTGCCTAAGACAGTTCAGGCTGTGCTGAAGAATGAAGGCGGTTCAGTGAACAGTGTGTTTATCATAATGCAGTAATGTGCCACTCAATCCAGTGTTCTTCTTATTCCTTTTATACATGTAAATATTTAATATCGTCTTTGCAGCTTTCATGATTTTCTTCAAGGTAAAGACATTGGAAAATTATTGTAGACTGTGTAATAGGACAGGGGCGGGCAAACTATGGCCCCGGGGCCACACCCGGCCCGTTTGTCTTTTTAATCCGGCCCGCAGAAGCTTGGTACAGAATTGCCCAAATCAAATCAAATCATAATTTTGACTGGTGTTGAGGATTCTGAGAATTGCAACAAGAAACACAAGACTTTGATTCACTGGCAAAAACAACTCACTAAAAGTAAATTCAAGTATTAACACTGTAGTGCCTTTTTTTTATGTTTATGTTTGATATTTATGCCTCTGGTGCTGGCCCGGCCCGTCTGTCAAATTTCAAAAAGTCAATGTGGCCCCAGAGCCAAAAACATTTGCCCCCTGTAATAGGATTAGATGGAAGCATGGCTACACCGAGAGTAACTGAGACTTGTGAACATCAGTATTCTAAATGGCCGCAGTCACCCAGGGAAGAGATCACAGCAGACACATGATGTCCCTGTTCCTATCCGTATGGCCTTTTAATCTCCAGTTCACACCCGTCTGTGGTGTGTCAGCCTGTTATGTCTTTATTTATTATTTGACATCACGCAAATGACCCCTGAGTGCCTCAGATATGTCCTCTTGCAATTTGTTTAAACAATTACTTGTCATTGCTTAATTGGGCAAAACGAAAGGCTAAATAATCATCACTCCTCTTCTCTAGTTCTCTCAGTCTCATCTCTCTTTCTGACAGGTACATAATGGTTACATATTGCTCTTAATGCAGAGATACTTTAAAAGCCAATTTTCCTTACCAAGTGCTAGTTGAACTTTGATCTTCAGTAATACCCTATAGAATGTTAACTCATTACAGGATTCCACATGACAGCATTCTGTACATAGTGAGGTCTTCTCTATGGAAATTTGTACTTTATAATATAAATATACACTAATGCATATTTAAACGAAGAAGAAAATTTGAGAAATACGTGTTGCTGATCAAATCAAAAGTGCAGAAAAAAAAAAAAGCAATGGATTATAGGGTGTGGGGGAGGTTATGGGGGATGTTGGAGTTTGTTTTAGCCTGAAGTACCTGGGGGATGTGGCACAAATTGGCCACAAAGGATGGTGTTGTGAATTTGTACAGATAAGGTTAGTGTATGAATAATTACATGGAAACCAAAAACAATAAAATGAGGTTGCTGACTAAAAACTATAAACATCAAATTTGCTTCTAGTTGGTAGCCCCCCCGGGTTGCCAGAAAAATGGAGAATGTCATTTACAGTAAGTGACATTCAATGGGTGTTGCATTGCATCCCGCAACAGCAGTTAATCAGATTAGCGTACAAGAATGATGAAAACAAGAATATGAATTGAATAACAGATTTTATCCTGGTGCACAGTTGAAAAAAATAGAAAATTTTGGATAAAGCTACTTAAAAGTATGGATAAGGGTGGACATATAACTAATGTTAGCTTTGAAAGAGACTTAAATCTGCCTACTTGCTTAAATATTTTTTTTCCATCGTCTGAGAAGAAGAATTTCAATTAAACAACGTTAGACAATAATGTAAATTAGATAGCTCATGCAACTAATCTGGATTACAATTCTGCAGCTAATCCAGACAGCTCCTCTTCATAAGAATATATCAATATCACTTTTGTCAGGGGGATACGATTTTTCAGCTCCCACTAAGTACTTTCTAATGGCTTCATATTATTTCCATTAGAATAGGCTTACATACTACATTATTCAGTATTGTAACAGTTTCATGACAGCTTATCATGCAGGTCAGAATTTGTATTACAATGAAGTACTGTAGTTCTTGACTGAGTTACTGTTTTAAAATGATAAAAATAAAACATTTATGTACAGTGGGGCAAATAATTATTTGATCCCCTGCTAATTTTGTAAGCTTGCTTACTTCCAAAGAAATAAACAATTACTATTTTAATGGTAGTTTCTTTTTAATGGAAAGGGACAGAATAAAAAACAAAACAAAAAAAAAACACCATTTTTGTGCTGAAAACTTCCAGAATTGCACAAGCTGTGTATTAATTAATGAAAACAAATCCATGTAAATTACAATTATGATGCTTCTTTTACTGTCATTTATTCATCATTTACTGTAATTTTTTATTTTTAATGAATGCATCAAATTTTTAGAAATGTATTTTCAGCATTAAAGTAGAATTTCACTTTTTTTGTTTTGATATACATTGTATACATGTGAAATTATGTTCAACTTGTTACTGTATTTTATAGTCTTTTTGTGTATTTAAAAATAACAGTAAAAATTCTGTAAAAATCAGAGACTGTTTAGTTCTTTGTTTGCTCAGTTCCATTCAGGGGATAAAATAATTATTTCCCCCACTGTAAATATGTATTCAGTGTACAAACAGGAATTAATCATGTGCCACACACTATTTAATCATGCAGTCTTTCATTTAGTGAACACACACTATTTAAATGTTAGCCTAGCCAAATTTGCATATTCTGAATGTAGCTATTTCTGTGTGAGACAAATCCACTCACAGCACACGTTGGTAGTATTGGTTGGACGACCCTTTTCCCTTCTGAACTGCCTTAATTCTTTGTGGCATAGATTCAACATTCCTCAGCTATTTTGATCAATATTGACATGAAAGTATCTTGTACTTGCTGCAGATTTGTCAGCTGCATCCATGATGTGAACCTTCTGTTCCACCACATCCAAAATGAGCTTTGTTGGAATGGGATCTATTGTCTGTAGAGACCAATTGAATACAGTGAACTCACTGAGATGATTTGAGCTTTATGACATGGTATGTTATTCTGCTGGAAGCAGTCATCAGAAGATGGGAACATTGGGGTCTTAAAGGGATGGATAAGGTCAACAACAATACTCGGGTAGGCTGTGGCATTTGAACAGTCCTCAGTTGGTACTAAGAAGGCAGGAAAATATCCTCCACACCATTACAGCACCACCAGCAGCACCCTGAATCGCTGAGTCTCATCAGACATTTTTCCAATCATTTTTCCAATCTTCTGTTGTCCAATTTTGGTGAGCCCATGCAAATTGTAGCCCTAGTTTTTTTTTCTTTTTAGCTAACAAGAATAGGACTCTGTGTGGTCTTCTGCTACTGTAGTCCATCTGTTTCAAGAATCCATGTGTTGTGCACTCAGATAAGCTCTTCTGCATACCTTGGTTGGAACGAGTGGTTGAGTTGCTGCTGCCTTCCTTTCAGCTTACAGACTAGCTATTCTCCTCGAATGTCTAGTATGTAAGTAAGTAAGTAAACTTTATTTATACAGCACCTTTCACAGATAAAATCACAAAGTGCTTTACAATGTGAAAGTAAAATAAATACAAATACCTGATAAAACAATAAGTAAAAACAGTTAACTAAAAGCTTGCCTGAATAAAAGTGTCTTAAGCTGCTTTTTAAAAGAATCAACAAACGACCACCTGGAGAAACAGGGGCAGGGCATTCCACAGCCTGGGGGCTACTACCTGAAAGGACGGGTCACCCCGAGTTTTAAACCGGGTCTTAGGGACCCCCAGGAGGTTCTGGCTTGAGGACCGAAGAGTGCGGCCTGAAGAAAAAGGGGTCAACATTTCAGTGATGTATTGGGGGGCCTGTCCATTAAGAGCTCTAAAAGTCAAGAGTAAAATTTTAAAATCAATTCTAAATTTTACAGGTAGCCAATGTAGAGAGGATAAAACCGTTGTTATGTGTGCCCTGCTGTTGGTTCCTGTCAAAAGCCTCGCTGCAGCGGACCAGCTGGAGACTAATGACAGCAGATTTATTAAAATAAGTAAAAAGAGAGTTACATCTGGCATCAACAAGGCATTTTTGATATTCTGTTCACTGGATATTTCCTCTTTTTTTGGACCATTCTCTGTAAACCCTAGAGATGGTTGTGTGGAAAAATCCCAGATCAGCAGTTTCTGAAATGCTCAGACCAGGTGGTCTGACACCAACAACCATGCAATGTTCAAAGTCGCTTAAATAACCTGATGCTTGGATTGAACAGATCATCTTGACCACGACCACATGGTAAAGTGCAGTGAGTTGCTGCCATGTGAGTGGCTGATCAGATATTAGCTTTTACAAGCAGTTGAATAGGAGTACTTAATTAACAAGTAACACACATTTCCAACTGTTTATATGCTAACAGATGTTTTTTATATATTTCTGTCATGCTACTTTGATAAAAGAATTGTGAACACTGCCGTACCAATAATGATGTTGCCCAATGCTTTTACCAAAAAACAAAACAAAACAAAACAAAAAAGCCCACAAAGGCTGTATCCTTCTCTCCTTCTTGTCCCAGTGTCCTGTATCCTGGTCCATACATGACCCAAATATTTGATGAGCACATAAAAAATGCACAAGCATCCACTTTGGAAGGTACACTTGTAAAATTAAGTGCAGTCTAATACAACTGTTCATTCTTAAATTGTAACATAAAAAATATTTTAAATGATTAAAATATTTAAGTATAATCAAAGACAATCGTTTTTAGCTTTGATTGTCACTGTAAGAGTACTATTAATTTGCATATATATAGTTATTATTGAAGTAGTGGTTTGTATTAGTATTCAACTGAATATTAAACCAAGACACGATTTTTTTTTAAGTCTTCTAATTGTTCAGTCCATTTGCAAAAACAAGAGAAGGAGCATATTAGCAAGAGTACAACAACAACATTACTAAATGCAATAATAAACATATATTTGAATTTGCAATTTGATCAAAAACGGCCCATTATAAGCTCGTTAAGATCAATTTGAAGCATGCAATTGTACTGATTGCATCCTATAGAGGTAACTATGGAGATTTTCTTCCCTTAGGTTGGGTTGCAGAGGTCACTCAGAGTTCACTTACTTGAAGAAATGCAATGACTCAGCATCTGTGTATAGTCACTATAAGGGCACAAAGCTCCTCCTTTCAAAGATTAGGTGAAAAAAACCACATCAACAGTAATATCCCGTCTGAGATTTGTAATGTATTATTCAGAGAGTAAGGAATGAAGAGAAATGTGTAAAACAAACAACAGGACCTCCACCTAAACCATATCAGTCATTTGTCGATGCAGTTCTAATGCTACCCATGTAAGCATTCCTGAAACAAATGTTCTTAAAGGTCAGAGAACTGCCACATTAGAGGGTAGGTGCAGCGAAAGTGGCATGGACGCATTTGACTGTTTATCGAGAGACTGGAACCCAATTTATTTGTTTTAACTTTTTTGCTCACCATTTTCTTTTTGTTTTAGCTCTTACTTTGATTAAGTTTCAGCAGCAACTGGAGGAGAAAAAAAAATTAAGATTAGGGAAATAAGATGCTTTGGGTTAAAATTTCACAATATGAAATACATTTTACAAACCTGTTTACTGTGTCTCCAAGGTCAAATCACACGCAGGTGCTGAGACCAGCCAACATTCTCTCTTCTTCAAGGCTACCGGAGGTCATTTTCCTTACAGCATAACTATTGAACATCATAACAAATAAATGTCTACTTTATGTATAATGAGCCCTGTTACTTTTACTTGTCTATTGCTGCACCTACAGTAACATCTGAGTCTCCTCATTGCTCCAGTGTGAGCAAACCTGGTACCATACTGCTATAGCGGTAACAACCGGTGTATCCACATGCACCAAACCCTAACAGTCTAACACAATAGTATAATTTCTGTTTGTGAAGTCAGGATTGATGTGCCAAGCTTTCTCTCACACTCACACAAACATATACATTCACCCAAACACAAAGCTATAATGTGCTAACACATAATAGATGCATGCATTGTATGTACAACAGAGCTTTTGGCATTTCCCAGTGAGCTCATGGAAAGAGTAGGTTTGGCACCTGTGCAGTGCTTCTGTAGAAATACAAAAGCCTGACAGAGCGGTTTCACACCAAACAATGTTACCGCGTCTGAAGATATTTGTGTAACAAATGAATTACATTACCTTTCATATGCGAGACGGCCAAGCCAACATTGTAAGAGGCAAAAACAGAGACAAATCCTAAGAATTTGTGTTCTGGTCTCTGACTCCAAACTTAATTGATTGCCTCATTCTCATATGTTTCCAGGAAATACATTTTTTAGTTCCCGCAGATTCTCTCTATCTAAGCTGCCTTATTTCTGAGAGAGCTATGGTTGTTGTTAATTAATTCATCTGGTTCTCCTTCCAGGAAGGATGTGTTTTATGATTTCATCAGTCTGCAGTGTCAAAAATAATCCACTTTTCCAATTTTCACTTTCTTTCCAAGTTATATCTGTGTTGTTTTTACACAGTTACTGGTTAGCACACGTGGCATCTAGATTACCGGGCCTGTGCTGCCAGTGGCACAGCAGAGCGCTGTCTTTAGATTAGTTTGACTTGAGAGTTATTGATCCCTTTGGGGAAATGTGCTCATTACAGCAGCAATAAAGTTTTGCTTAGGGAGAGACGAGAATAATGTAATTACACAAATCTAAAATAAACAGAAGGCGGTCAAGGTGCATCTCAGCACAGTTTGTGGGAAGGGAGTTAATTAATGGATGTTGTTTTGCCAGTTGTGCCTATTTATTGACATTGACGTGTTAACATCTGACTTAACAACGCTGTTACAGAAATGGCTTTTATGACCTTCGTTATAGCTAAATCCTTATTTTATGTTTCTGTACAGTATCTGCGTTTGATCAGGCTTTACTTCATAACTCTTTTATAAACTTTCTTTACAGAGTGTGCACGTGCGTACGTCCAAATCTAAAATGAACACAGGCACATCTGTCAGTACGTTTTTCCTTCAGAACTATTGTTCTTTTCAGGTTTCCTCCTAATGAGCAGGTGGAAGATGATGATTATTCGGCTTCTCGTCTAACTTGCATCTTCATCCTGATAAACATCCCCACACAAAAACAGAAGCTTTAGATGAAAACCATGAACACATTCTCTTTATGTCACAGTGTTCTTTGGTGTGGCTTCGTT
>VUQK01007443.1:2557-13850 GCA_015106715.1 Bujurquina vittata | reverse complement strand
TTTTTTTTTTTTTTTTTTGTTTTGCTCTATTTATTTTTTTTTTTTTTTTTTTGTAGAAAGAAAGGTTTTTGTGATTCAATTATATGCAGTGAGAAGTGTGATTGTTCAAACATTTGTCACTGTTTTGTGTGTGTGTGTGTGTGTGTGTTCTTGTTAGTTAAATCTACAAGAGCGTTACGAGGTCATCAGAAAAATTGTGCTCCTTTACAAGACAAAGCAGTTTTCTAGAGAAAACCAGTGCAAGTGGTGTCTTAATTAGGGCACACTCCTCTCTCGCTGTAGTTGTTCCTGTCAGGGCAGGGCAGCATGCTATAGGCTCAATTCACCCACTGGTTTGTGAAGCCTGGTTATGAAGTATCTGCATGCTCATACTTTAGTGACTTATCAAGCAGGAGTTAGACTTTTCCTAAAGCATACGCCATTTTATTGCCAAATATCTTTGTACAGGGGGCTATAATTTAGAAAATGGACATTGTTTTGTATTTAAAAAGTTATGAAACTAGAGACAGAAGTGTTGGAAAAGTGTGTACTGAACAGTCGAAAGTTCCAGTCACTCTTGCAGTCAGAATAAATGGCAGCAAGCCAGAAGTGAAGATAATACTGTTTTAAGGCAGTACATTGTGCAATCCCTAGAACGGCCCCGTGGTGCTTTGGATGAACCTGTATCTGTTCATCTATATTAATTTTGGAGGAAGGGATTTGCTAATACAATTTAGCAAGTAAGCAAATAGCTATCCTGCTAGCCTACTAACTAAGTAGGTAACATATCACAATAAGTGAATGAGTTTATAGGAAAAAAGTAAAATACTAACATTAAAAATGACTTTTTTTATTACTTGCAAGGTGTGGTTCACGACATAGCAAAGTTGGAAACATCAAATCTCCATTGATAAAAAGCGCGCTAAGGTCATATAAGAGGCTGAGCTTTTTCATGGTGTTGGAGGCTGTGCCTGAGGTGCACTCTGCAAGGGTGAACTGATGTTAGAGAGGAGAACATTGTTGCTGTAGTCTTTTTTCTGGCTCCCTTGAGAGCTAATTACTACTCTGGCTAACTTGCATAGTTGCAGCATTCTTTCTAAATTGACATTGAAACACCGTGACGGCTGCGTAACTATAGGATGGAGAGAAAACCAGAGGGTGTCAGAGTTTATTCATTTACCACATCACGACGACTGAGTTCTGTAATACACGTTTATGAAAAAAGACACCGTCAAGGTGAAGACGGTTCCAGTCACAGTATGTCACATGTAAGACTGGTGTACCTTTGCTCTGTGGAGTTTGAGATGACCGTTAATTGAAATATGCTTGAAACATACTGATTTCATCGTTCATCAACCCCAGATATATTTCTCTATTTTCTTCGTAGTCATACAAATTTAAGTAATAATTGTGCTGCGTAATTCAAACGCAAGCCGACCATTTTCATTTGCCATTCTGGTGTAAATAATCTGTCATGTTTTGGACAAAGGCAGATCCAGACAACAGCTGGCAGGTTTAAAGTGTTTATTGTTAAAGACTGATAGAGAATAGTTGGTGGTGGGGCGGGGGGCACTGCAGGTTTGCACACGAGAGCTCTGCCAGGGATGAGATAAGGAATTAGCAGGAGTCTAAGAGGTGAACATGGTTCATAATCATTTGCATGACCTCTATTTATATTTAATGTTTAAATACTGTGGAAAGTACTATTGTCCTGAATAATTCACTGACACGTGTTCAGCTGCTAAGCGAGCCCTCGGTCCCTTAAAACAGTGTGACAACAGTTTGTCCTGCTTTCTGTCAAAATTTTATTATCTTTGTGTTTCATATGATCTTAAAACGCCAACAATTTCTTGAAACCTTATGCTTCATCTGCGGGGCATTAAAAGATGTTTCGTCTCAGAACAAGAACCTTGAAAGGTCAATTTTGAATAAATGAGAAAGGCACCCTTGTGTTAGTGAGTCAGGGGGTACCATTGTCACGGGGAGGGGGGGGGGTAAATAGAAGCTCTGGTACCTTATGTGATGGGAAAACATTGGCATGAACCAACCACTGACTGTTAGGCACAAGTAATCTCCATACGCTGTATGCTGAAATAACCTTGACGGTGGAAACCGAATTTGATTTAGCGAAAAGAAATAAGTGATGCTGTATTTTGAACGGGATTTCCATAAGGTAATAGGCGGCACAGTGAGCCACAAATAGGATTCCAATTGTCCCATTAGCGCTGATGAAATCAGGAAAATGTCTGGGCAAGGCTAAACATCCAGAACTGATTGAAGAGAATGCCATTGGAGTTATAGTTATTTCTGACCAGAAGCATTAGATTTTGTGACAACAGCTGCAAAGAGGCATTGCATTAATATATTCTAGATTTGGGTTTTCCCAAATCATTTGGTTTAAAAACCATCATGTTTGGGGTTAAGCACACATCGTGGGATTAACATCCCACATTAATATGGTTAGCATTTTTGACCAACTGAGCATTTAGACATACTAAATATTTTTGCGTTTGACTCTCCTTATTTTATTTCCCTGTGCCCTGTTAGAGCTAAAGCAACTTCCATTTAGAAAAAGACCTTTCAGAGCTCCATAAAAATGCAAAATTGCCCATAAGTCTCTGAGACAAACTGCAGGAGGTTGAGGTAATTCTATAAAAGCAAGTGTGAGAGGAGGCAGCCATTTCATTGGAGAGGACACAAACAAACAGCCTTTCATTTATTTGTTGGCGTCTAAAAGTTTAACACAATTCCACTTTTTTTTCTTCTTCTTCAGCAGGCTTCAAAGTTACTTAAGAGGTACGGAAGCTTTTAACTTTCTCAGCAAAATTGTAAGAGCGGAAGACATTGGCCAGGAGTCAGGATTTTAAGTGTTATTGAAGACATTAGACTGGAGTCTTATTGAAGTTATGCTGGCTCTGTGAGAGTGTTCCCATTTTAATTCAGAATGAGAAATAAAATAAGAGTGATTTCGCCTGGCAGCAATCGCAGGATACATTTTTGACATAATGTCACTTCATCTCAGGGCGTGTCATCACTATTAGAAATGACAAGGCAGTTAGCAGTTAGTTGAGAGAGGGAGAAGAAGAAGAAGAAGAAGAAGAAGGGAGACACGTGTGGGTGTGAGAAAGCAGGATCGGATTTGAAGGGTAGAAAAAGGGACGCGTTTGCCAAATGAGAGCGAAATAGTTGATCAGCTAGCAGGCTGCTGCAATTCTAAAAATTCATAACTCATTTGTTCTATTGTCAGGCTGATGAGGAAGTGATCAAAATAAAGCTGTTCAGACTGTCTGAAAACAAACAAGCACTATACTGTGATCGAAAGGCACGGCAACATCTCCCCTCCAGGATTCTGTCTTTTAACATACCACAGTCTTCTCGGTCTCTTGGAAAATGTGGGTTAATCTGTTGCAGAGGAGCAAGGTGGGAAATTGCCTCATTTGTCAGGAAAGCATTTATGAGTTTTAAGCTCATACTTCCATTTTTCCCCCCATTGTATCGATCCATTTTGTACCATCTGCAAGCTTTGCGAATGGATTGAGCTACCATGCAAACAGAGAATTTGGTGTCCCAACATCAGCGGGGTGATCAATGGCAGAGGCAGCCCGGGTCAACAGTTTCGATGCCTGTGTTTACTGAGGCAAGGTATTGAAAAAGAGACGGGCTGCTGGAGTACAGGGTGCAAACTAGAATCAATAGAACAGCTATCATCATTTGCAGAGTTTATTAATGGCTTTGCCCCTAGCTGGGAAAGAGAATAACACTCACTTGCATTTGGGCAACCAGCACTTCAGCGTTTATGCAGCTGGCTTCCTATCAATCATCGTAGTGTAAGTTGCTCTCAGCAATGGTCTGGCTACCTCAACTCACCCCATCAAAACGCTCCCCTCAATCATGTAATGAATGGCATCAATTATGAGACCAAGCTGCCAAGATATACAAATGATTTAGAATGGGTCAAAGTCTAAAGGCGGGCAAAAGTAACTGTGCAAGGCATTGTTTAATTTACTTTCTTTCACTCGGCTACTGGCTGCAGCTCAATAGAGGTTTCTTGCATTTTAAAAGGTGTCTTCCTGTTTGTGGGTGGCAAATGCATCACTCACACTGGATACAGCCATAAGGCAATGAGTGTTCCCACCAATAGGTGGATCCTGTCCTGGTGAGCAAATTTCCCTTCAGCAAAAAGAATTCCTGCTCAGTCTGCAAAACATGTCATCGCCTACATCAGACAGCAGAGAAAAGCACATGGTGGTTTTCATGGCAGATGAATTGTTCCTACAGGATGTGGCAGCACGAAAGGATAGGGAGCGTGTTCAGTCAAATATGCCGGTGTAAAGCAAATGAACAAATCCATTTTGTCTACTGTCAAATTAAACTATTCAGTGCTGGTAATAGATGAAAAAAAAAATAAGACAAAAGATCTGGTATTTTAGAGTTCTGAGGAAAAAATATTAAAGGGATTTATTATTAATATGGAAGAAGAGATATGATTAAAAATGTATTTAAACAGTGTAGTTAAATCTATATGACAAAAAGTAAAAGCAATGGCATAAACCTATAATAGAATAATGTGGGAATTTCAAGCGAAACGAATGATGGAAAGAATATTGAAAGTTATCCACTCTCCAGTCCCTACACAGATTAGAGCGTGGCGCTTGCCTTAAGGTACGTTACTGTGTCCGTGGGATTAGCCCACTTTTAATGGAGCTCCCACTGCACTGACCCTGAGACTTGAAATTGTATCCTTGCTTGACAAAGTCTCCTCCACGGGCCAGCTAACCACATCTAAGATTACCATATCTGGACCCAATGCTCTGAAGTGTACCGACATGAATAGCAGAGCGGAGATCTAGGAGTGATCCCTCCCGCTTCTTTCTTTTACAGTCATCTTCTTGCTGCAGTGCAATCATTCCCTTGTCTGAGACTTCACTAACTCTGCTGTACCTGCAGCAGAATACATTTAGCAGTCCAAAAGAAGTCTTTAAAGGTGTATTCATTTAGTTCACTAACACTGTCATTCCAATCATTTGACAAGCCACACAAGACAAAGACTTTAATTAAGGATGGCAGATAACATGATAAAATAAAACTGTGGCTCTTTGATTTAAATATCTTTCATAGTATAAGAACCTGCTTTCATTCAAATTATTTGGGATAATTGGAGTCATATGTTATGCATTTTATGTTTTGGCCTGTACTTCTCCATCAAGTGTTCTTTTATTGTAAGACTGCAGGATGAACAATGTGTGCACTCGCCTTTGAATTCTCCACAGAATTCCTGACAAGGCTCGAAAGATAGAGCATGCATGAAATAGTCAGATCTCCATGTGTTTGACTGAGTGCAATAAAAGTATTACATTTGTGAGGAGGGTGGCATTAGAAACATTAGGTCCAAAGAGCAAAGCTGACTTCATAAGTTAGTAGGTTTGACTAATATTTAGGAAGACACTGCACATATTTAATTCCCCATTTTTAACAAAGCCTCTGAAAATCTGTTTTGCTCATTAGTTAATCCAAATTATCTCTGAATACAATGCTCATCCACTTATCCCCTTCAGTCATAATATTTATATTTACAACTTTATGCATACTAAACACAAATTAGCACATGAAAATAAACTGGGCCGCCTGAGTGGTTGATATGCCATGACTTTAGGAAAACATTAAAAAAAAAAAATCTTCCAGTAGGGAACCCTGAGGCCCCCGGCAAATTAAAGTCACATTATTATCTAACTTTATTCATATTGTTTATACCATAAGAAATTAGTGGAATTTTGTCTGTAAGGAATGGGTGAGACGTTTATGGCTGAGGGCACTTGCTGATGTGAAGTGCAAAAGAAATAAATTAATTAATCAAGTGGGGTACAGCAGTAGCCTCGAGGTTAAAGAATCCAGCTCGTAACAGAAAGTTTCCCAGTTTGAAGACCTACTTGAGCTGGAAGAGGCTATAGGGGACTTGACTGACTTTGTAACTGCTGTCAGCATGTGCTTGAGCCAAGGGACTGAAGCCAGCTTCTGAGCCCTGGAGGTAAGGCAGGTATAACATTATTACAGTAAACTATATGCATGTATAAAATTTAAGCTGTCGGCATGCTGTAAAGCCATTCCAATGCCTGTGTAGTTGACTCAGCAGAGATGCACCATGGAGGTATTGGACAGCTCCCATGTGCAAATGTGTGAAAGTCTGCATACCTGGAGTCAAGTGAGTTGTATTTATGCAGGCCAAAATTATGAATCAGCCTTTGGAACACTTTGAAATCTGTACAACATCCTTGGCATTCTCGATCATTAGGCCCTGGATTCAGATAAAAGAAATTCCAAGGAAAACCCTACAATGCAAAAAGAAGAAGAAGAAGAAGAAGAAGAGCAACATGTCAGACAAGCAGTAATGCTCTAAATAGAGACTACAGAGAATGCTTATTCAGATATAATTTGTAGAAACAAATTTATACAATAAACTGCACATTCATCCAGAAATTTGCTTGTGAAACTATGAAGGTATGTTTGGATCAAAAGCATTCAGGACCACTGCAAACAGTAAAGAGATCTTTGACTCACATGGTACACAACACCACACCACCACCTCTGCAAGACCTCTAAAGAGGTGCAGTTGTGTTTTCCACACATTAGCAGCAGATTGTTTAATTATACCCTAACACCTTGTCATCCCTGGCATCCAACATGGGGAAGAAATGATTGTCCACTTAATGTCTGATGTATCAAAGACACTGATGTGTTATTTGTATGAGATGATTATTATTTACTTTGAGTACCAGCTTTGAGTGGTTCTAAGGTTTTGGCTCCTCGGTGTATATTCACACCAGTAAATGTTTTTTTTTTTTTAATAAATGCGCTTGTCTTGTACAGAAATGTGAAATTGTACATGTTCTCCTGGTCACTTAAATATATTCATAAAAAGTACACACACGTACACAGTATTGCTAAATGTTCAGGGACCATGCTTGCAAATACACTGCAAAGTGTTGCTATGCTTTCAAAAAAAAAACCCTCTTGTGACCATGCAAAAAATATAAAATATGCAAAACATGTTTTGAAGTTAATTAAAAATAAAAAGGATGTCAGCACAAAACCAGTACGAGCACTTTACAGATGATTAATTATAATGAACTGAAGGTCAGGCTTTGTAAAGGATAAAGACTGCTGTGTTCATTTGTGTACAACACTGATACTTATTGACATTTTGTCAGAAGAAAAACATTTTTGAATTGCGCAGAATCAGGAATGCTGCATTTTTGAAGAAAGGGTTGCAGCAGGAGATTTCAGGGAAAATTATATCACTGTCGCTTTGAATTCTTTTCATCTTGCTACTTTGATGCAAAATTGGTTTGGTGCAGCCGAGCACTTAACAACATCACAGGGTGTGTGAAACATTTTTCCTTTTGCACACAAAACACTGAATCCTAAAATCCTGTTTGGGGGGTTGTTTTTTTTTTTTTTTTGATTTGTTTGTTTGTTTTTGAGTGACAAAACAGACTTTGTTGTTTTAATGTTCTCTCTTAAGATCTGTGTGTACAATGGCTGTTTTCTCAAAAAGGAATTCAAAAGGAAAAGGACTTTGAGACTGTTCTTTATTAATTAATAACTAAACAATTCTCTAATTGTTTATTGGAGCACAAGCGGACACTTAATGAAGACATCCGACAAGTCCTGTCTATATTTATTTTAGCAGAATATCATATCCTCACATTACCTCATCCACATGAAACGCACAAATAAGCAGCGAGTTGAGAAATACATTATTAAACCAAGTTACTTAAACAGAAACAAAATCTTACCACTATTTAACAGTAGGCAAGGGGCCGCACTCTTTCAGCAAGGTTATTGACGTGCCTTATTAGTTCTTGTGCTCGGATGACTAGTTGACCCTACTTTGGTAAATTAAATGAATATGAGCAGGATCTGGTCAGGTCCAAGTCTGCTATCATTTTAGCACAGAGAAACCAGGCGAAACGTGACTTCATATGCTGCAAATACTATCATTTTTTTTTTTTAATTTCTGATCTAGTCTAACAAGGCCAGCAGGCAGAATGAACTCTACCTGCGATCAGTTTGGTTAAAGAGCAGGAATGACTTCAGTTGACCACAATTTTCTTTAGCTGAATGCAGCACTAAAATTGGACTTCAGAAGTAATACTTATGTCTACTGCTGAACATTTGGTTGTAAATTTTCCACATCTGAGCTGTGAGAAAAACCACTGCCCTCCAGTCTGCTCTTAAGCTCAGAAAAAAAGCACAACTTCTTCTTTCAGTATTACAGGTAAAATTGTAGCACCCCGCCGCTCTATATGGTATCTGCAACCTGGAACCCCAGTGTTGGCCAAACTAGGTGTTGGGTTGATGCAAAGTGGATACTACAAAGGTTCACTTGTCTACAGTGACCTGAGAGTAAACTAACATTAAGCAGTTTAAAATCGCACACCGACTCAGACAACTCATTAACCCCACAACTGAACGGTTGCTGAACCTGAGCTCATAATTGCATAGATAAAATCAATCTTTTAAAGCTGATTGTGACACAAATAAACCCCAACAAATCAGATGCACTCACAGATACAAATATACCACACAAATTACACACCGAAAGATGGCGCCCGTCACATTGATGAGCAATCCACGTTAGCCGCTAGCCTGGTGATGCCTCGCTATTCAGGTCTCCTTTGTTATTTACTCCTCTGTAGCACCTTCACAACCAACACTGCTGTGTCCTTTTCCTCCTTTATCTCATTTATTTTCCCCCCTTCCCTCCCATCATACCCAAGCCAATTACAACAGGTAG
This sequence comes from Bujurquina vittata, assembly GCA_015106715.1. Classification (NCBI taxonomy): domain Eukaryota; kingdom Metazoa; phylum Chordata; class Actinopteri; order Cichliformes; family Cichlidae; genus Bujurquina; species Bujurquina vittata. The sequence continues at coordinate 5,077 of VUQK01007443.1, read as the reverse complement.
GCCAATGGATCACCTTCACTGACCACTCAAAAAAGATAAACTGGAGTTACCCCCTGTTACCTTCAGAGCTACTTCATATGAAACCATCACATTCTTTATGAAATAATAAACATTACATCCACATTACATTACATTCCTCATTTTCTTATGCTACCGTTTCGTTGGTGTCCAAAGCAATTCTCCATCTATCCATTTTCTTCCAGATTATCCTTATTTAATCCCCATATTAACATCAGGGCTTCAAAATTATTAAACCATGCCTCCAACATAAATTTGGTGGCCCGAAGAAAAAAGAGGCGACCTCAGCAGCTTAACAATGACGCCAATATGGATGTGGCAAAAACGGCAGTTGCTTTATTTGCCTCATCCACCGCTTCGAATTATCACAGTGGACCACTTCATTTGTGCTTTGTTGCTGCCTTTTTGGAGCAGTTTCAATAGATTATTTTACTAGTATTGTAGCTTGCTTTGTGGTACAGACCACCCCAAGAGTTGGTGCTACAGTTTTGGTGTTGTCTGTTGCTTAGCCCTAATTAGCTGATATTGTGGAAGTTTGTTTCTGCCACTAATTTTAAAAATTTTTTTTTGCTATCCATAACTTGAAATTTCAAGTTAATAAGTCAAAATTTTAAGCTGTTAACTCGAAATTTTGTGATGCGTAACACGAAATTTTAAATTAACATTTTCAGATGCTTAACGTGAAATTTCGAGTTATGGATGCATTAGCTGATAAATTAGCACCTTACTCTTTCATCCCTATATGGTATCGTCTTTCATTAAAAGATCAGCAGGGCTGCAGCCAACACTGCAACTTCAAAATGCAGAGTCCAATACCAGTTAGTGACATCACAGTGACTTTATCGTACAGCCCACTGATTAGGATTTTTTTCTCTGAATAGAATGCATACTTGGTCATTGAAACCCATACATCTTATGATATTTCAGTACACAGTTAAGTGTTGGACTGACTGACCAATCAGATCGTCTACAATCCATAAAGCAAGCGTGGCTGCAAAGCAAAATAGTCTGGCCGAGTCTAATCACTGGCGACCTGAATAAAGTACCTCACAGAACTGTTAATCCTGGATAACACAGAAAATTCAGAAAAAGCCTGACTATCTTAAACTCTTCACGTAGCAGGTCCAATTCTGTTGCATGCACAATTTCTCTGTTCATGTAGGTGTAAAAGAGTCCCAAGCATACCTTTATGGGTATTCTGTGTTGAAATTGGCAGCTACTGTTGTGCTCAGTTTCTTGCTGGCACGTTTCCCCCGTATGGCTGCATTGTTACAGTAAATCCAAATACATTTCAACAGACAAGGATAAAGAAGGATGAGGTTTTTACAGAAAATCCTGATCAGCATCTAGAGGATTTCATTAGAGAATCTTCCAACAATGGAGTTGTTGGAAGATTTAAAATGAACCTTCTCAGACTGACTCCTTCCAAACTCCTTCCTATTTGCTGCATACTGTTGTACGATCTTACATTGGCTTTATTTTTGTTTGCTCTTTTTATTTCAAGCCATATTTTTTCACTCTTAAAAATTTATCTGATTTGTAATTTCTGTCCAAACTTCCTGCTGACTTCCTACAGAGAATCATACTTCCAATTTTAGTGTGTTTTGTGTTTTTCGGGGTGTATATTTTTTCTGCTCTATCATCAGTGTAATTTCAATGATTTCATGAATGGATGAACCTGGACGCCTGTACCTTCCAATAACACTGTTGAGCAGATGTGAACCTATCAAGCAAAATTATCAAAATTAAGGTTCACTAAATATAAGTGCAAAATGTTTATTATAACCTCCTCTAATGAAAAATAAAAACAAACCAAGTCTTGTTTCAGAGAATTTATGGTTATGTTTTTTGCCTTCGGGGAGAAACTAAGCTGTTTATTGCTTCACATCATAAACCTCTGTCAGAAACTTCCTAACCAAAATTAACAGCCCCTTAATGAAAAAAATATTCTTAGCAAAATTTATTTCATGAGCAACAATCATCCCAAAGGCGGAAGTAGTTATATGGCTCTCAGAAGGATGGAAAAATCTTCAACAATAGCTCATCCTCAGGCTGAAAGCTCTCAATGCATGCATGCATGATCCAGCAACAATAACAACAAAATCTTGTAAACAACTCCCACACTGGGCACTCACTCTTCTTGTCTTGGCATTGTTGATATTTATAAACATACTCAAAATGTGCGCAGTTTTGTGGGTTCTTTTTTTTCTTCTTCCCCACACTTTTTTTTTCCCAGCCTATATTTATGCCTTTTCTACAGGGACTCCACAGCAACATCAAATTAACAAAACAAAACACTTCCCTTCTTTTTTTTTTGTTTGTTTGTTTCCTCAGCAGACAGGATTTTTGTAGTATATGAATTCACAAATGATGTTTATATCACCTTCCCACATCAGTGATCCCGCTGAAGCAGCATTCCATAAATCAAATGAAACTCTGTCGGCATTACATCATAAAAAAAACCCCCAAAAAAACCCAAAACTTCTCTTGGGGTGATAAAAA
>VUQK01007439.1:6933-18911 GCA_015106715.1 Bujurquina vittata | reverse complement strand
CACACACACACACACACACACACACACACACACACACACACACACACACGCAAGTCAACTCTTAAACTAACATGGCTGCATTATGAAAGTTTCATTATACCAGAAGAATATCACAATCGATACATTAAGGAGTCCTGTGGTCAAACGTAATATTTCTCTGCATGTCATCACTTTATCTCTTTATACTCTTCAGATTACAAGTGTATGTCAAAGATACTGTTCTTCATAATAAACTTATCTTCTGACTGCAGTTTCTGATAGTTTCATAAAGGGCTTTAGGCTGTTTCAGCTGGCTCTTTAAGCATTTTTTCCAGCCATAACAAGCATGTTCACCAAGCCCTCATAGTAAATTGGTGGCAGCACCACAATCGCTGCTCTGTTCAGGCTTTTGAGACGTTTTCACCACAAAATGCTGCTTAAAGTTTATTTAAAAAATTTTTTTAAGGCTGCTTAAAGTTGATAAAGATTCAAGAACCCTGAGTTGAACTGAGTTTGCCTTATATTAAAACACAGACAAAAGCTCAGTTCAGTCCAGTTTAGCAGCAGTCTTTGTGTTATTCACCAGTCTCATGTTATAAATGCAACTACTTAAATGTGAAAAAGCAAGGATAATTAAATTCACGAAGAGAGAATTGAATTAAGCATTAAATCTCAAACAAATTTACAGACAGTACACCGCTTTTTAAATATCTGAAAAAGTTCTGATGTTAAAAAAAAAGACACCTGCATATTCTCTAGCAGTTGTCCAGGTTTTAAATTCCTCATACCCTTCCTGTCTGCTAAGCCAGTGTGTGGACTATATTATCGTGACTGTGACAGAATCTCACACCATGACCATACATGACACTGCAGGGCCCAAGTCCCTGTTTAGCCAGATTGAACATTCCCATCATGTCATCAAAGGGCAAAAAGTAAAAAAAAATATTATTTGATTGCCTCAACTCCCACAGAAAGTAAAAAATAAAATAAAATAAAATAGTGCATAAAGTGCAGAGAGAATATACACGTTGAAATAAATATTGTGCACCAGTCAGAAAATTGATTTAACAGGCTGTTCTCCTCACATTTTCCCTCCATTCTCTGTTGATATAACTTGGGCACTTTTCCGCACGAAATGCAGCACTGGTCTGTGTTTGGACCTGCTAAGATAAAATGGAGCTGAAATTTGCCTTTTCATTTTCTTCCCTAAGTGAACACCATGCTTCTGTTAAGTTGACTAAAGACACCATGTCCAGGGGCTTTGTAAGGTCTGTTTGGGTTCCCCCACATCTTGTTTTCTTATGGCTCCTCAGCACTCTAAGTCCTTTTCAGGGAGTTTATGAGGGCCTGCCTCGCGGAGAGAAAGATCTGGCTATGTTTGCTTTTGGCATAGTCTCCTGACAGGGTGCTAAAGGAGCATGTCAGAGCACGGGTCCCAAAGTGTTTCGGTAAAGAGAGCTGCTACCTCTTGCCACTGAGGAATCCGCCCTTCTTCGGTAATCTGTCACACCTCCTTCCAAATAAAATGGCTCAGAGATTTTCACAGAAGTCTGTCAGGGTTAATATTTACCCCGTGCCCTTTGGTCAAGTGGGAGAGAGAGGCAAAGGGATGAAGAAAGTGAGAGAGGGTGGGAGGTTTAAAAGCAGAGAATCATCTGTCTCTTTTTACAGCTAGTCCTCACAACAACACAGTTTATCAGGCACCTTTTTTTATTCTTATGGCCACTTAGAAAGAGGGTGTTGTGAAGTCAACACAAACTAAATGTGTTTACAGAAAAAAATAAACGGACATTCTTCTATCTAATACGACTTGACGGTTAAGAAGACTGACACCACTCGCATTTCTCTATCTACCTTAAATTTAAAGCTGGATTCACAGGGCACTTTTTAGTGAAGCAGAACGACTGAACACTACCTAAAAGCATCCACCTACATGCATGTTATATCACTCTGTTATATCATTTTGTTAACTAGTGCAAAAATAAAGTGTGAAAACCACAATTTTCTCCCAGGCAAGAAATGTCTCTGCACATAACGCATAAAACTACAAATTGGGATTCTCACTCTTTGATATTGTGCTTTTATTACACATTGATGAGTGAGTTTTAGGAAGCTAAGTAGGTGAATACACTGGCAATGTATTACTATTCTCTTTTTTTTTTTGGATAAAGGTTGTTTTAAAAACTCCCTTCTGTAAGTTTCTGTCTGTCACAGCCTGTCAAACACGTATGGCGGTGGATGAATTGTGGGAGGAGCTGCAAGAGAGCACAGGAAGAAGGAGCAAGTGGGACGGAGGGGAGGAGGCAGGGGGATTTAGCATGGCCTGTCGGAGGGCTAATTCCTGTGCTGGCGTTGGAGCTCCTCAGCTCCGCCGTGGCTCAGATATTCAGATTTGGGCTGGGCTGCCATGTGGGCTCTGAGATACTCTGCAGCCGGCTCCTCCCCCGCTCTATTCAGGGCCTGCGAGAAGCCTAGGGATGGCGTTAAAAAAGGAGATTAAGTTTCCTCCAGAGAGCAAAGCTCCTTAAGGGGGTATCTGTGTGCCTCTCAGCCGCCTGGTCAGTGAAGGATGCGTGAGGGGGGCCTTGCCATGAACTCCTCTGAGACACTGGAGGGTGGCAGGGCGGGGTGGCACACAAGAGGTGGAGTAGAGGCACTGAGGGAGGCTGACCTGACTCACAGCCCATAACGCTCTCCACTCTGACCCTAAATACCGCCTCAAATGCTGATATTGAAAAGATTCAAAGCTTTAGGTGATAGCTGCAAGAAACCCCTGATGAATGATGGTAGCACCTTCAAGGATTTGAGTTTGTTTGTCTGAGTTTCACTAGCATATCATCATGTCATTTGAGAGTAAATCTCCAAAGTCTGGTCAGCATGTCCAATAGGGGCAGGCAATATAGCCTCAAAATGATATCACAATATTTCAAAGAAATTTGCTACAATGATATTCATAATGAAATATACATATATATAAAAAATACTGACCTCTTGTAGCTCCATTTTTAGGTAATCATCATTGGAGACTGCTCTCACTTTCAGACATGTTTGCGCCATGCTAGGTAACTGTAAACTTATGTTGCTATATCATTGATACTGCAGTGTGACATGTGGATGGTATGATATAGTGCAGCCCTAATATTCATCCAAATGTGCTTTTGTGTGTGTGGGGGAGATACAGTATCTACATGTAAGGGCATGCAGTAGATACTATATGTAATTGAGAATGAAAGGTAAGACAAACAGTGTGTTTCCTGTGCACACAGAACAAGCTAACTGTAAATACAATTTAATTCAATTCCATTATTCATATAGCACCAAATCACAAAAACAGTTACCTCAAGGTGCTTTATTTTTTAAGGTAAATATCCTACAACATTTAACCTTGTAACTATTCACAAAAAACTAGAATATTTCTTTTGGATGGATGGATGGATGGATGGATGGATGGATGGATGGATGGATGGATGGATGGATGGGTGGGTGGGTGGATGGATGGATGGATGGATGGATTTAATTTCTAAAAAAAGGTCATGAAAGAGTAAATCAGTCCAGTTTGTCATTCAAAACCACATTTATAGGAATCTCCAATTTGGAAGCAAAAGAAAGTAAAATCTACCCTTTAAAAGGCTTTGATTAAATCCTTTGAATGTAAAATTATATTAAACGTTTTTTTTAGGAAACAGGGTTAAAAAAAAGAGGAAAAACTCTAATGGTTTCTTTGGTTTTTCAGTAGGGCCATAAAAGCCTTATCTTCTCAGTTCAGCAGTGGTCTCTCCTGGGAAGCAAGGATCACTGTGCTGTGGGACTGTCAGGTCCTGCCAATAAATGTAATGGGCCCTAATTCCACTTTAATGCAGTCTAAATGAAGTGTCATGGGAAGATTGATCTGCTGAGGGTGTTGCCTTGATGAAGGTTGTTCTGGTGAGTGGACGTCTCAGAGGACACCGGGTTTCTCTCTGCAACACCCCAAGGGCCTCATCTGAAGCCTGCAGAGGAGCCTCTCGTGCTCATGCTTATGTGCATGATGGTACATTAAAAATATCATAACTATAGAACAAAAATTCTGTAATCTTGTCAAAATGAGAGAATATTTTCCTTAATAAATGCTAGCAGATGAAGGGGTTCAGCTGTCCTCGCTCTAATGTTTTGAAAATCATCTAATATTTGCTCAGCTCCTTTTTCATGAAGGTACATTTTTCGTCATGTTCTGTTGTCTGACAGGTGCATAGGCCGGATAATGCTGCCAGTGGGAGACTTTGCAGGAAGCTTAAATACAACCAGTCCTCCTACTGTACATATCTAAAACCCCATTTTACTCCTTTCCATTAATAATTCTTGTCCACAGAAAAGGATTTTACTCACTGTCAAGTTTAAACTGCTACTTTTCCTGTATGTAGAGTATTAGGCTAATCATGCAGTAATTCTCGTTCCTCTATGCCTGTCAAAAATGTATATTTAGCTGGGCAGCCACTTTTGACAAGATCAGGTTTTCTAATTTTTAATCTTTACAGTGGAGGCCCTAGTCAGGTCAAATGTTCTTGTTTATTTCTATTGGCACATTTTTTGTCATTTGGGAACCCAATAATAAGGGAAAAAGTCATTTCTACATTTAGGAAAAAATATTTAAAATTCCTGATGATTCATCTATGAATGATAATCGCCTTGCACTTGCTTATGTATCATCAGTTAACCAGTAGCATTAACAGGGTCCCAAATTACTGAACAATTTAATTTCACTTGAGAAAGCTATTTGTTTTTCAAATATTCTAAAGGTTTTCTACAGAATTTATTTAGCTTTTCTTTATTATACAGTCAAATGTTCACTTGATCCTAATCATTTGATGCATGGCTGCAAATAGGGCCTATAGGCCCTTCAAGGTCCCATTTGATGTTTAAATTCTATTTCTGCAGCGGTAACTTTTAGTCACAAGGCTTACAGCACTGGGCACACTTACTCCACTTAAAGTAGTCCTCTACAGTTAATTGGAACTCCATAAATGATATTTCATGGAGTCATGGTTGCAGAGGAGGATTGCAACAAGCAAATCAGTTTGTTAGTAAGTGTGTGCAAGAGCACGTTAAAAAAACCCGGCATACTTTGTGTGTGCAGCTTCAGCATTAGAAGCAGTGGGGCACTGGATGAGCTTCCCAGGTGACCCAGAAGACTGCAGCAAGTGTGTCAGTGTCAGTTTGATTAACTCTAATACCAGGGCTTTTGGCACATGTGGTCAGGTTAATGAAACTCAGTGAGAAGGCACTTCTCCTGGTTCCTTCCCTGCCAGGAAGCTGTGGGTGATGGGATGAGGTTCAGTAGCTCACCCCGTCTTACCCTCAGCAGCCCCCGTCTCCACCAACAGGGCGGTCTGATACCCTCTTTAGGCGCCAGAGCTGTTGAGATGTATAAGTCTTCAGCTGCAGATCCCACCTTCTCTATCACGTCCTGCTGATTTTCAACAGCCCATTCAATTTATATTCCACTGATGAGATAATCTGCATGGTTTGGTTTGCTAATGGGAAAATATAAATATAAAGTTAAGGACATTTAACAAAGAAAACTTAATTTTTTTGTTAAACTTGTCTCCACATTACCTACAGAGAAAACTTTTTTCTAAAGATCTGCATACAGCATGAATGAGTTGAACTCTGACAACTTCCAGCGACAGAAATCACACTAATAAAAATATTTCTTTGAGGTTTTCTAGGGATTGCAAAGGTTATCATGACAACTACTCCCCACAACCTCAAAGTGTTTCTCCTTGCTCTCTCTTTCTTCACTGACAGAGAAGTAGGGCACACCGGAGAATGAGCAACACAATTGGAAGGCATCCTGTCGCTTTAAGAGGGGGACCCATCTAATCTCTCCCTATCCACTCAGGCCCTGGATTTATAAATTTCCTGCAATCTCGATACTCAAAGCCGTCTTGATTTTGAGTGTGTGTGTGTGTGTGTGTGTGTGTGTGTCTCCTTGTGAGAGAGAGTTTAGGACTGGCAAAGGTACTATTGGGGGGGTTGTGGTTTGTTTGTGCTGTCCTTTAGAAAAAGAGCTTACGGGTTCAGCAGAAGAAACGCGGGGAGCTAATGTGAAGATTTAGGACTTTCTCCGAGGCTTGGCCTCTTCTAAGCTGTGTTTGCTTGAGCCGTTTGTGGGGTCCTGCTCACACTAAACCCAGATTAATATTCCCCCCATATCCAACCAGCCCAGACACCGGCTCCCGGCCTCCCTGTCCTCCACCACCCCCCCTCTCTTCCCTGCCTTTTCTGGCCGTGATCGTTTCCCTTTGCTAATCCAAGTCCGCTGCCTCTCATCTTGCGCTTTATCTCGTCTAAGTAAGCACCTTTCTCATGGCTTCCTTCCACGAGGGGGAAGCAGCAGGAGGAGCATAAATATGTTTTTCCCCATCCCTCCTCATTGCTCACTGACCTCTGTAGAGGTGTTATTATCAGAGTGAGGGCTAAGCCCTGAGATTGCTTTTAGTCAGGTTCACCAGGGGAGAGTAAGGCTGGCTTTAATGACTCTGTATTGGTTTACCTGCCACCCAAAAAACAGAGAAAGCATGTCTACTTATTGTATTAGGCAAATATAACAAAACAACATACCAACAAAAAAAAAAGAAATATATCCTAAATTCCCTGAATTTGACCTTTGTTTAATTTGTTGGGCATGCCAGTTCAGATATTTAACTCTCGACAGCAGCAAAGAAAAGTGTTTGGATAGAAATCTGGACCAATTTGTAACTGATATTTTTAAACAAAACATGTCACTGCTTCGCTTCACTGCTGCTTTCCCAGGCGCATCTTCTCCTCACTTTTGTTGTTGTTGTTTCTTCCCTTCTTCTTGTTCCCTTTCTCCCATCTGGATAAAGATTGAGGGAAGAATAACAAACGCATTTTGAGCCGAGAGAAAAGGAGATGAATCTGGCGTGCTAAACAGGCAGGCTAAACCCATTACCTAAGTGTTCTTTATCTTCCCCTATGCTTTTGTTGTTTAATCAGCTTTGTATCTCTCCAAATCCTGGATTGAGATAACAAACAAATGGATGAGCTCAACATGCAGAGTAAGAAAGCCTTTTTGCTGGCACCTTTCAGCACCAGAGACTAACCCGGTGCTGCACAGTGGTCAGAGAAAAAAAATACACACACACACAACTTGGGTCGATTCTTTGATTTTTGAGCCGGGCCAACCTCCAGTTCTCCTTAAAATTATCATCTGTGCTGCGCCCTTGCTGTTTGGGAATGGCCCTTGGAAGAGGGGGAAGGGGGGAGTAAATCTTGAGCTCCCAGATTTGCAATCTTCAGCCACAATTTCTCTCAGCTTCTTCTACATAAGAAAAGACGGATTCTAGATTATCTCTGGAATTCAAAGCCAGGGAGAGTCGAAGACTCAGTGAATACAGGAGGCCCTTTGCTGCCAATATGGTTGCATTGGCTGTTATAAGAGTGATGTGTGGGTCTCTGTGTGTCTGTCATTTAATCTTGACCATGGGAACCTAAAGGCAACAGTAAGCTTGAAAGCAAATTTCTGAAGAAGTTTATCACAAGTTTTTAAGTCTGGCTGATTTATTGTGCTGCATTGTGCGGGAATGTTTTTCAGTTGCATTAATTTATATCTCCATACTTGCTTACAGTATGGTCATATGAGACGTTTTACAGAAAAGTTTTGCATTGGTCATATAATTGTATGAATTATATATATAACACGTGTATTACTTAAATGTAAAGGTGCTGTGGGAAACTGGGAAAGCTGGGGTAACTGATTCCCTCTGTTTCTAGTCTTCATGTTGAGTTAGGCAAAGCTCCGCTAGCTGTGACTTTATATTTTCAGGACAGATTTGAGAGTGGTATAGGTCTTTGAATTTCTTGGCAAAAAAGTGAATACTTCTATTTCCCAAAATGTTGAATCAGTCCTAAACAACTGTGAGCTACAAAACTCTTAAACATTGACCTGGAATAGCCGTATTTGATAACCTATGGAAATATAGGTATTTCCGATAATCTTGGAAAAGAAGAAAACTTTCCTCTAACAGGTTATGATATGTTTAGGTTTTATATGTCTCAGCTTCAAAATGATTTCCTCATGAAAGTGGCTTTCTTGATTCATAATTCAATATTATCATCACATTTGCATAACAAGCAAAAGATCCCTGATTGTTTCTTTTTCATTTCAGTCTTCTGCTGAGATTACATGGCTATTAATATATGGCTATTAAATATTACAGGAAATGCAGCAGTTTGCAAAAGGTTTTGGTTGATATCTTAATCATTCTTGCCATGCATTCTATTTTACCACGATAATTACACAATTACTGTATTCCTCACGCACCGTCAAGGAAATGGTAACAATGTGATGGTGCAGAAAAAAAACACAAACAAAACAGATAAAACAAATGTGTTTAGCTCACATTTTCACACTTGACTGTTAAAAGACTTGTTTTTGCAGAATAATTCAACAACACAGTGCTGCGTTACTTGCTTCGAGAGCTCAGAAGTTCCTCAGAGTGACACTGAAACTCATGTTTGGAAGAAAAAGGAAACATGCACGGAAACAATTCTGTTCAGACCGGTGAAAGTGATGATAAGAGTGGGCGCAGGCGACCTCAATGTGCATCTCACAGTTGAATTCCCCCAGGGTAGAGGGGCTCATCGCCCTGTCTTGTTCCCCCCATCAGCAACACACACACACACACACACACACATGGACACACACATGCACAGAGTCTGGGAATGCTGAGGAAAATAGCCCTCATTTATTATTGCCACACTCCCTCGACTCGTCCCCTCGGTTCAGCGGGTGCGCCGCCAAAGCACGTCTTCCACCGCCAATGTCACACAATTACCTCTTAAATGCTCAAACAAATAGAGCGACCCAGAGAGTGACATCAAATCAAAACTGTCACAGGTGATTGAGTCTAGTCATCAAGGCAGCCCGTCGCTACCTGTCAGGAGAGTGTGGGAATGAAAGGAAAAGGGAGAGAAGAGGCGGAATGTGATAGCTGCCTTATAATAGACCCCTAATAATGTATAAACACCCCCCTCTCACTCGCTCTCTCTTTTTTTTTTTTGCTGTACTCATATTAAAGTTGGGAACAGAGTGCACGATGCCCTCCTTTTCAGCCTCTCGGGACTCAGGGTGGAGAGAAATGGTGGTGAATGGAGTAATGATAGGGAAAATGATAGAGGGGAGATTGAAATTTCCATCCGCTCTGAACCATGCCGGCTCTGCTCCTGAAAAGACATTGGCTGCTAATGGGGTTAGATCACACGCATGAGAGTTTGAGGGCTGAGTGATGTTAGCTGTTGCTACTTCAGACACAGATAAAAAAATAATAATAGTTAAAAATTAAAACTCCCTTTTTGATTTGGACAAACGTGGACGGTACCCAGACCCCAGATTCAGCCAAACTGTTTGGGTTTCACTCTGCACAGGGAATCACAGGTGGAGCGCAAAGGACGCAGATAGACTAATGGTGCATCAGAGAGGGGGGAAAACACAAAACTAAAGACCATGAGCAAAGGGTTGAGCAAGAGCAAACCAAGGGGACATTAGGTATATGATGATGTTGTCAATGTCTGATGTAAATTCGAGAATGACACAGTCAACAGACATGGTTGGCTGCTCACTGCAGCAATGCGCCGGAGCTGTGACACTGACAAATGGAATATTTCACCGGACTTAATCAGAGGAAATGGGGTTTGGTCTGCAGGTGACACCAGTCCCGCTCCAGCGCTTACAAAAAGAAAACTGATTGCTTGCTTTGAAACAGCCACCATCTCTCTATTTCTATCTGTCGCTTCCTGTTTCTCTGTCGCTCCAAGAGGTGGTTTACCAAGCAGATGCAGTATAATCACTGTAGTTTCAATCAGTGATGAAAGCTGTACAAATGAGCTCAAGCAAAACTATAATAGACAGTAGAATGTGTAGTTCTGCAGACTGTTAATGGCCCTGCAGCAAAAGTCAGGGAAAGAAAAATAAGCTTGCAGTCATACTAGCAACTCTATGAGGCTGGTCTCAGAACTCCACACTAACAGGTATTATGTTTACCATTTTTACTGACTGTAGCAGGTTAACATGCAAACCAGCCTAATAGCTACTGTAATTAGCGAAAATTAAACTAAATTTTGTGCCAATGCATCCAGTAAGATTTCTCAGTAAATAAGAGAATAATAAAAAGATTTGAAAAACATTGCCTGGTCCAATAAACAGAATTTGGTGTAAACAATGTGAAAGCATCCTGCCTTGTATCAGGTGTTCACGTTGCTGGTGATGGTACAATGACGGGGGGTATTTTTGGAACTTTGGGCTCTTATTAGCACCTGCACATCGTTTGAATGCCACACCCCACTTGAGTACTGTTGTTGACCGCGTCCATCCCTTTATGTCATGTCTTGCAGTGGAACGGTAGAGTTGCATCATGAATGTGTGTCCAACAAAACAGCAGCAACTGTGTGATGCTGTCATGTCAATATGGAGCAAATTCTCAGAGGAATGTTTTCAGCACCTTGTTGAATCTGTGCCACAAAGAATTAAGGAAGTTCTCAAAGTGAAATTGGGTCCAACCCAGTACCAGCGAGCAGTAACTAACTAAATGAGTTTAAATAAGAGGTGGAAGTGGCCACTTTAGATGCAGTGGTGGACAGTAACTGAGTAAATTTACTTGAGTACTGTACTTAAGTACATTTTTTGAGTATTTTTAGGTACTTAAGTATTAATTTTTTCATGACTTTTGACTTATGACTTTCACTCCACTACATTTCCAGAAAGCTCATTGTTACTCGTAGTCCGCTGTTGCTGTTTTTCTTTACTGAAATGCAATTGGCCACACGCTATGCTCCTCACAAAAAGGACACCAATCACGGTCTCCGCTCACACCTGCGATTTGGAATTACGCCATTGTCGGCTTGAGCTGAGCTCCCGCAGAAATCAGCGATGGAGACGGTTGGAGGAAGTCTAACGGAGAAACCACCGCACCCATGGCCATATCTCAGCTCGATGTTTGAGATTTCAGGACTAAAAAATAGTATTTGTCACTTTAAATGTTTTCTGTGTTTACTGCAAACAAACTTTATTTCTGTATTTAAGAACTCGCCATCCAAAATCTGATGAGGTAGCACATATCGTCAGAACACCAGCGCTGGCAAATGAGAAGGTGACTGCTCACTAGTGTTAGCTGTGGAGAGGCTGGTGACTAGCCTGCCTAGGCTGGCCCACCACAACTCGTACTCTCTTGTTTATTAATAGTTGGATTTATTTATTTATTTATTTTTAACTTTTTTTTTTTGGGGGGGGTAAATAAATTAAGAAATGACAGAAATAGTTGTTCTATTTTTTTATTGCATTTTTATGCTGAAGTTTTTACAGTCGGTGCAGATTTTTTGTTGCAGAGTGGTTCTACATGTCAGTACATCATCAGGTGGTTTCAGCAAGTTACAAGGTTCTGTAAAACCACTCAAAACAATACAGTAATGTACTAATATTAGAAAACGTAAATTGTACTTTTGAATACTTATGTATTTTTTAAAAGTAAGTACTTCAGTACTTTAACTTGAGTAAACTTTTGACTGAGCCACTTATCAAGTTGTATCATTAGACGGTAAGGGCACATCACAGAGGTACCTGCTAATTAGTGATAAGAAACATACAAATAAAATACTCAGATTTCACTCACCAAAACTGGAGCACAGATTTTCGGCCCCACTTGAATTAACCAGCTGCTGGTGCTCAGTGTTAAGTTACCAACGTCTTTGTCTTTGATCCTCTCGGACCACAAATGCCCAGACAAAAATGTCCAGGGTAAAAAAATGAAATTATTTAAACCTGTAGAGATACTCTAGTCTACCCCAAAGACACTGCATCTTGAAGCCATGCTAAACACTTACTGTACAGAACAGTTGTGGCTGCACAGCACAGTACAATAAAATTGTGTTCTGACATATTGTGTCACTGTGCTGCAGGTTACCACAAAGTTGCATGGGAGCAGTGATTGATTTCCCTGCTTAGA
>VUQK01007437.1:1160-12961 GCA_015106715.1 Bujurquina vittata | reverse complement strand
CTTTAGCCTCCTTGTCCTCCCCCTCCTTGGCCCAACCAATAAAGAAGAGGAGATCCTTCCCTGTCCATAGATGGGACCCTAAGATAAGAAAGGTCACACCATACACTAAAAGGCCCCTGAGAAAAGGAAGTGTGTGTATAGGTTAAAGATAAGGAATGGTCATCTGGACCATTTTACAACCTACAGGTCACTTTATGGTCACACACTCCATAGCTGAACAACACATGAGGTTCAAGTAAAATTTTCCATTACACCATCCACCCTGTTTTCATTTTTTGACTCCAGCTTAGTACATTGTATTGTAAGAAATGTTTCATTTGATTTATCTCACAGAACATATACTTATATCCATAGTTCTGATGTTAAATGGCTGTGGTTTTCTCTTTAAACCAAAAAATTCAACTACCAAGAAACACACGGAAAAAAGTTTTTCGCACCTCCTAGCCCAAGAGGTTGGACATGACAAGTTTGCTCAAGATGTGAGAATTTTTGATGAAAAGTATATGGATGTAAAGTGATCATAAAGATATTCCGCATCTCTACGATGTAAAAAAGTAAATCTACTCTTGTAATAAAGCTGTTGCTGAGAAATACTCAGAATGTATGTACACTAATGTCTGAGTGGAAAGAGGCGTTTAATGACAACAATGATTTAGCAAAGAAACAAAGGTCACTGGAAATGCATAATTCCCATCACAAAGTGTTGTAGTAGTAGGATGTTCATCTGGAGGAGGATTCTAAGGCTTTTGAATGAAGAGTTTACAATATATAACAAAAAAGTAATAAAAACCAATGCAACAAAAAGTACAGTCGAAATACTTCAGTATACAGTATAAGATTTTTGGTCAACTGAAAGGAGTTTATGGAGAATGGTTTATTTCTGTTCAACAGTGTGAACACCTGTGACATAATTTCATGTCATGGAATACAATGTTATAAAAACACTTAAAAAAAACAAAAACAATACAACAAGGCAAAAACATTTTAGGTACTGCACCTTGTAAGTAAATCATAATACAATAGATTTAACCTGACATACAACTCAATATTTATTTTTATGACTCACAGCAGCTCAAATAGCAATTCTAACATTTGAAAAATTCCCATGAGAAAAAATCTGCACGAAAAGGAAAACACAAAAAGCTTATTAGGCAAGAATAATTATTGCCCAGCACACCTTTAGGATAAATTAACCTAGCAGAGATTTCCAACATGACATGGCCATACTCAGTCCAACTGGTTTTCCTGGGCCCCAAAAATCACTGCCAAACAGTTCTACATCATCGGTAATAGGAACTCCTGCTGGGAAATCCTTTTGTGCAGAATTTAATCTTCAGTTCTCAGATTTCAATAGTCGCTGTTCCTTACGAACACGCATTCGCTCCTTGAAGTCCTCCAACTCTTTCCTCTGAAAGTAGATATACAGAACAACTATAATCAAATGGAGCATATCCCAGCTATCATAGGGCAAGAGGCAGGGTACACCCTGTACAGGTCGCCAGCCTGTCACAAGGTTAACACAGATAGACAACCACTCACATTCACATTCACATTCACACCTATGGGCAATTTAGAATCACCAATTAACCTAACCCAAGTAACTGCATGTCTTTGGACTGTGGTAGAAAACTGTAGAACCTGGATAAATGTCAATAAAAACATAATGCAATGATATGCAAATCTCATAAACCCATATTGTATTCACAACAGAACAGAAAACGTATCAAATGCCTGAAATGAGAAAATGTACCATTTAAAAAAAAGTCATTTTGAATTTGATAGCAGCATGTCTTAAAATAGTTGGGACAGCACAATGTTTACCACTGTGTAGCATTCCCTCTTCTTTTAACAGTCCATCTGGAAACAAGCTGCTGGACCTTTGGGGGAGGAATGTTGTCCCATTTTTGTCTGATATGGGATCCTAAGTGTTCAAGAGTCCTGGGTCTCTGTCATATGATGTACCAAATGATTTCATCTGGTGAAAGGTCCGGGCCATGTACTACAAAGCAGGCTCAACATACCCAGGGAATATTTTTGTTGTCTGGATTTACTTGGGGTAGCTGTAGCTCAGGAGGTACAGCAGGTCATCCGCTAATCAGAAGGTTGGTAGTTTGATTCCTGGCTGCTCCAGTCTACATGCCAAAGTATCCTTGGGCAAGATACTAAACCCCAAGTTGCTCTCCGATGTGTTCATTGGAGTATGAACGTGTGTACTGAATGTACTGTTGATGATGAGATATTCAAAGTCTTTGCAATTTTACCTAAAAGATTATTTTAACATTACTATTCCACAAATTTAAGATGCATTTTACTCAGATGATACTCCCATGTTGCCAACTTTATTTGTTGCAGTTTTTTTTCTCCAGCTGTTTCTTTTTAGTACCAATTACTTTCCCAGTCTTGTTGCCCCTGTCCCAATTTTTCTCAGTAATGTTACTGCCATCAAAATGAGCTAATATTTTTCATGAGCTCCAAAAATATACTATTTTAAACATTTGAAATGTTTTCTATGTTACATTGTGAATATAATATGGGTTTATGATACAAATCATCATATTCAATTTTTATTCAATTTTATTTTACACAATATCTAAACTTTTTTGGACCTGGGGTTGTAGCTTGATAAAATTCTGAATATCAGTTTACACACTAGCATTCAGTGTACAAACACATTAACAGTATAGTTTGCAAATGCACTGTCATTTGTAAACAAGACTTTTTGCAATGATTACTCATAAAATGTAGTTTCCTTTTCACACACTCAGTCATCATTAGTCTAGACTGGAAAAAGTATTTGAATGTCTGTCCAAGCAACATTTCCAGAAATTATTTGAAGTCATGTACTGTAACTCCTTTGGTCATGACACATGAAAAAAAAAATCCATCTTCTGCCTACATAATCTTTTAAGGTAGGAGATGTCAGAAAATGAATATTACAGAGCAATATATAACTATAGAAAATTAAATACACAATCGTGTATACAGTGACTGAGTCTAACTTAAAATATGAGAGTGAATGTGAGATGCCACTCCCTATAAATAAAAGCACACAAAGTCTAGTTACTGACTAAGTTTGCACATCTCAACAAGGACTGGATATGAACCATGACTCAATCACAAAATGTTTCACAGGGTCCTTTAAGAAGCATTACGGATACACAACATGAGAAAGGTTGCAACGCATTTAAGCACTTAAGAAAAGGACGTTTTTCAGCCTCTATAAAATTCGGGACTCCTGTTACTCCCTAAGAGTGGTTCTTGTCCAAAGATCATAACATAGAATCCTTATAGAGGTGAAAAGAACCACAAAGTAATAGCAAAATACCTAAAGATATCAATACACAATGCTAAAGTATATGAAAAATACAAATCTTGGTGTGTGTTGACAGCAAAAAAAAAGTTCTTACCTGCGAGATCTCGTCAGGGGGGAAGATTTCCCTCTGCATACCGTAAAAAATGACCCAGAGAAAGATACAAATGTTAAGAATATTTTATAAGAATACTTATCAATAGAGGATTGATATTCGTGACATAAAACGGCTTCCTAACCTTTCTCTTCACTATATATTCTTCAAAGTACTCTGCTTGGTTTGAGATCCAAAACATGGCCACAGGAAAGGAGAGGTACAGCATCATCTGCTCAAAACAAATAACACAGACCGGTCTTTAACTTAGAGTGGAAACTGTGTTCACCCCTGTTAGCATAATGAAAATGGCTAGCTAGATCCAAAAAAAAGTGTTTTAGGTTTAAGACCTTAGGAAAAATACATATCAAAAGTCCACAGCCTTATTATAAAACACATCATACTTACTCGAAACACTTCTATTTTAACACCCATTTTCACCCTGACTATGGATAAGCTACGTTACCTAAACTTCCTCTATAAGCAAAGACCTTGAAACTACTTCCGGGTCTATGGCGTCTAGCATTAGAAAGCCATGGCGCATGCGTTTGGGTAGTAAGAAAATATTTTTAAGTTATATATCCTGTAATATATATTGCATAATATACATTTCGGCTTCTCGATAAAATAAAATAAAATAAAATAAACACACTTTTACAGTGCACTTCGTTTGGATGATAAACTCAGGTTGTCCACAGAGGGGCTCCAAAATATTGATTCTGTCCATATGCAGTTTTATCATTTTAGGTAATATTTGCAAGCAGATATTTCAGATAATATTAAGTAGTCTGAACCGAATAGAGATTTTAATGCAAAAATAAATAAATAAATTAATTAAATAAATAAAAATTCACTTTGTGTGACTTTTCAGTTTTAAAAATGAAAAGTTTCAACAGTGTAGAGTGGTAGTTTAGCAGTAGCTCTAATTTTACACAAATAAAGCTGAAGTGTGGGGGCAAACTTGTGACAGTCTTTGGGAATTTGGGAGTGGAGAGGATGGAATGACTTGCTTACAGTCCTGACCTCAGCCCCACTGAACACTTGTGGGATCAACATGGGTGTGCTGTTCATGCCAAAGTGACCAACACAACCACACTGGCTGACGTGAGAGAAATGCTGGGTGAAGAATGGGATGCCACCCCCCAGCAGTGACCAGCTGGTGACCAGCATGAGGAGGAGGTACCAGGCTCTTGTGACTGTGTATGGTTCTTCTACATGCTAGATACTAAAGGACCACCACTGAGTGGGTGCCAAAAATCAGCTGTTTTGTATTTGTAACAGGGGGAAGGGGAGGGGTGGATGAAATTGTTGTTTTAGTGAAGTAATTGAAGAAGTGTGTGAAGTTTGATGGGTCTAGTTTGAACAGTGTGCATCTATGGTGTGAATTAAAAGATTCTAGGTGAGACTGTTCTGGAGTTATCACGTTCACAAGAGTTTCAGAAAATTTGACCTCTGACCTTCAACTTGAGGTTAAGGGGATTGGAACTCATCCAAGATTTTTAGTACATGTATCTATAGTGTGAATTTGAACATCCTAGGTCACATCGTTCTGTAGTTATGGCCAACCTAATAGTTTTTGTGGAACTTGACCTTTAACCTTTACCTTGAGGTCAAGGTCCAAGTTGTACAAGTAGATGCATTTTAACATTCTAGATGAGATTGTTCTCAAGTTATCACGTCCCCAAGATTTTTATAAAACTTGACCTCTCACCTTACACTTAGGTCAAGGATACCAAGATTCAAACTGATCCAAGTTTTAGTAGATGCATCTATGGTGTGAATTTGAATGTTCTAGGTCACGTCATTCTTGAGTTATGGCCAATGTTAAAGTTTTTGTGGAACAGACTTCAAATCAGCCAAGCTAATAATTTTTTAAATTGCTAATATGTTTTGTTTCTTGAAACTTCAATCATCAAATCCAATAAACAACACCAAACAAGAGTCAGTAGCAGAATAAACTGTTTGGCATTGGGGGAGAAGATTTGGCAAAGAAATGCTTAAGTAGATATATGGATCCGATTAAATGAGGCTTCGTTGACTCTTATTTCTTAGAAAGACCTTTGACCCTTATAACTTCATCAGTTTCGTTTTGTTTTCCCAGTAAATATCACTAACAAACCGTAGTTGGATTGGACAACATGCTTCCCTGGAGCATACTACTAGTAAAGGAAAAACAAAGTTTACTAACGCAGTCTGCATAGGTTCAGGGGCCGACGCATACATGATGTCCCCAGTTGACGCTGAGGTTGCAGCCCGTGATGTCCGTGATGCGCTCTTTACGTCCTCATCTGAAGACCTACGCGTGACGTCATCAACAACGAGAGGTGTTCAGGATCCTCGGAGAGAAAGATCCCGCGCGCCCTGGCAACCTGATAAACCCAGGTAAATATTGTTGTTTAAAACATTGTTGTGCCAGTCATATTATCTGCGTCAACTGAATGAGTATCCGGCAAAAGACACGGTAACAGCGGTGCGAAGGCCTGAGCGTTAGCACTGATGACCGGCGCCCACTGAGACCATTCTCCTGCACGGCGGCCTGTTCTTGATAGCTAGCTTGCTAGCTAACGCTAGTTGGTAGTTGTGTATTAAAAGACACAATAACTGCACCTACATTGTGTGTCTGTCTGACACTCATCATCTGTCTCACCTACTGCTAGCCCCAATTAAGCTAAAAATAGTGCAGTAAATAATGGTGCGACCACCGTGTTTGGCATCTATTGCTAGTTTGCTCGTCGACTGTCTTGTGTTGTGGGAGACGGGGACGCCGTGACGGTGATGATGGCGCATACTGACTGGGGTTTTTTGCTGGGAATGCGGTCACTTGAGAAGATAACAAAAAAACACATCCCTAAGGTACATTTCCAAAGCTTGCTGCCGTGATCTCGTAAACAAAAAGCCTTCGTCTTCGCCTGTTTTCTGTTCTGCTGTGCATGGCACTGACGTCCATTACGAAACCCAGGCAGTAATCTATGCCCTGTGGCCTAAAGTTAGGATCTTGGCTCCTCGACGATTGTTGCTCGCCAGCAGTCATTACTGTGCATTTTTTCGTTTTATTCACCACATCTGGTAATGGTTGCAATCCCAGACAGATGTGTTTGGGTATTATAGACGCAAAGCACAGGCATTCATCCGACTGGTTTCTTTCAGAGATTGCTCATGCTGAGGCCCGTTACTTAGCTAATCCTTCTAAGGCTTTACAGATGTGAAACTTGGCATTTGATTTTAAAAAGTTTACTTTTTTTTTTGGTATTTTGGGATTCAGGTGGGTGAGAATATACAAGGCAATAACCTAAAAATTGTTATTTGGACAGGCTTCTTTCCCTAAAGGTAATCATGAAGTCATGAAGCATTTTAAAGCTCTAGCTTATTGGTTATCATCTATGGATTTTCTTTGATCAGTGTGCTGTCAGGCTGTTCCGAGCTTTACCTATTGGGATACTATGAATGCAGTGGGTGTATTTTATGATTAACTTATCACCATTTAAACCTAAGGGGTATTCTCATTGTCTACATCTTGTGTGTAACTAAATAGGATCAGCTGGGTCAAAGGCTAGTTACTGAGTAATGAGTAAATCAAACAAGCTCACAGGGCTGGACTATTGATCACATTACTCTTAATTAAATTTCCTTGTCTAAACTAATCAACTGCACCATAAATTTGCTATGAAAGACTGGGTGAAAGTCCTTTGAGTCACCAGGTAGTCAGTTTCAGAGATATTCTCAGAGCTGAACATACTTTCTTGCACCTTTTTTGGTCCTCTTTTTTTCTGGTTTAGTTGCCATGGTAACAACATCCTTGGCCTAGTTGTGAATGACCCCTAGATGAAAATGAGAGTGTGGTCTTGAGAACAAATGAGGAAGCAAACAAAATGTATTTCCTTCATTTATTACTTTTGAATCACTAGCAGGATTGTTATTATCTTACAACATTAACTTTTTGGGTTAGTCAGTTTATTACTCTGTGTCATATTGGGATTGAATACACAATATTAATACTTTATAATGTTTTCTGACAACCAGTGTTTTTTGCTTTTTTTAAAGGTAATTTTTGATGTTAATGTTTGAGGTTTATTTTTGTGTTACACATGTAATTTTTAGATTTTTATTCACTGTTCCATTGTATGTAAAAGCAACTTATTTAGTTAAATAGCCGCCTGTTATAGGACTTTATCATTTGTAACTGTATCTGTTGTTTTCATTTATGCAGTCCACAAATAATGGCAGAAATTTCATAGCTAAGAAACATGCTCTTCCTTGTGTTAACATTTTTCTTTTTCTTTTTTTTTTACATCTGTTAAATGAATTTTATCTTTAAGGCTGTAGTATGGACTAAAACTCTGAGTTCAGTATTCAACAGAACTGCTCGTGAGGTTAGGAAGAGTAGCATAAATGAACTATGTGAAGGATGCATTGATGGTGACTGTATATTAGGTAGTGTGAATAGTATTTGCTTCACAAGTTGTGAACATAGTGTTGAACATCATCCTTTAAGCTGATATGGCAGTTTACACATCAAGCAGTTATATCTCCATGTCTATACTAGGGCTGCAACTATTGATTATTTTAGTAATCGATTATTTCATCAATTGAGCATCAGATAAGAAATACTTTTGTTTTATTAACATTTCATCTGCATATTAAAACTTCTGTAGTTTAACTGCAGATTTTTTGCTATGATGAAACAAATGGCAACATGCATGTGCAGACAGACTGCATGTAAAACAGCTGCTGCTGTTGTGTTATGAGTGTTTTTGTTGAAAAACTGGGGGCTGCATGCACTAAATGTTGCAATTCTTTGTATTCATAAGCATCCTCCTAAATATGTTTATATTGCAGGTCTAGTTTTAGTAACTAATGAGGTATTAAAGCCACCTCATAGAGAAGAGGTTTTTTCATCGTTACCAAATGATCGTAGTGCTATTGGCGGCGCCCGCCAGCAAATTGTGGTTATAGCTATTTGTTCCGGTAGTTAATAGCTGAAATTTTCAGCACAGCGAGCACAACACACAGATCCAAATGTAGAGAGCAATAGAGGCATCGTAAGATATGTCAGCATTGATACTCTCGGTGTTAAAGGGTTGTTTTTCCAAATGACAGAAATCCATTGTAGAGATGGGTAGCTGCTGCTAATGTGGGTGAAATGCTCTACTTATATGGAGGCACCTGAGTGCTGCGGAACTTAAATGAAGCAATATATTTGTGTCAAGGTTTTTTAAAAAAAAAAATCTAATTATTTCAGTTACACAAGGAATTGTTGCAGCCCTAGTTTCTACCCACCCGGTAGATGTAAATCCAGTAGTTGCGGTCTTTCTGCTCTTTTTGAGGTCTCTTCTGACTCTTGAAGGAATTGTTAAGTAGATGGTGGTGGTTAGCGCTTTCTTTTGAGCTCCAGAATGGTATGGCTTGCTGATGCTAATGGCTGCATCACTAGCTAACTGTTACAATAGCCAGTGTTCTAGCCAGAAATTTTTTTCAGCCCAGCTAATGCTAATGCTAATTAGCAAGCTAATGCTAACTGCTAACTGCTACTCCTGCTTGTTAATTAAGTGACCGGGCACATGTATGTAACCATAAAGCACCTCTGAAGCCAAGGCAGTAATCAGTCTTTGTGTACATGTAGTTATATTTCTTGAGGTACGTGTTGGTAATGTACGTAGGACCGATGCAGAACTCTAAATTGCGCCTTGTTAGATTGATAGCGATCATTTTTGCATATAATCCAGAAGAGTTACACTTATATATCATGCATTTAATGTGTTCCAGAGTGCTTTTTCCTTCACGAATGGGTTCGAATATCAGCCACCTGTAGCGTTTTCTTAAAGGGTTTTCACAGCTCCACTGGTGCTGAAAACTAATGTTTGACTATGGCTTTCTGAATAAAAACAGGACTGCAACTATTGATTATTTCAGTAATGGGGAATTCTATTGATTATTCCATCAATTAATTAAGTAGTCGGATAAGAAATAATTTTTTTTATTAACAATTCATCTGCATATTTTAACTTCTGCACTGCAGATGTTCTGTCCTTTGTGGATGGAGCAGCTACAAAGTTGTCATTTCTTCATGTTGCTGATCGGTGACCTCTCCGTCTCAGTAACAGCTCGGCCTCTTTCCGCTGCAGACAGACTGCAGTGAAACAGCTGCTGCTGCTGTTTTTGTTGAAAAACTGGTGGCTGAATAAGTTTAATGCTGTAATTGTTTTTATTCACAAGAATTTTCCTAAATCGGTTTCTACTGCGAGTCTATTTTTAGTCGCTAATTAGGGATTAAAGCATAAAAAACATTTTGACGGAGCCCCTCGGTACTGAGGGGGTGGAGAGGGGGGCTTCCGGGACCGAACGAACGCTAATGCTAATGATAGCCCCCGCTAGCAAACTGGTTACAGCGATCCTTTCTGGTGGCTACAGCTGAGGCAAAGAAAAAAACAAACAGCTGACATCCTCTGCATAGCGAGTGCAACACACGCGCGGGTGCACACACGCACACTCATAGCACAGAGCAGTGGGGGCGTGGAAAAACTCGTAAGCGATGCACTCAGTGTCGTTTTTTCCAAGTCAAGCGCGCTCACAACCGTAGCGAGATCACGGCTGCATTGTGAATGAACCTGCTTGTGCTCTGTGGTAGATTGCAAATTGAAATGAAATGAATGACACAGGCGCAAGCGAGATAGCAGCAACCTAGCCGGGGCGGAGTGCGCTCCTGTTTGCTAAATGCAGTGACAGCAGAGTTTCCAAAATGAAGCGGTGAAATCCTCAGCCCGGCGTAAGGGCGTCTCAGCAAGGCGGCACGCCTTGCGATCAACCGCTAGTTAGAACACTGAATAGCGATCCATTCCAGTAGCTCACTGCTGAACGTCTCAGCCCGGTGCGACAGCACCTCAGCAGGGCGCAGCACCAGGTGAACAACTGCTGACTAGAACCTTTTGGAGTCTGTCTACATGGTTGAGAGAACATTTTGCTTGGAGAAGGGCTTAAAATTATTAATGAATTCTAAAATCTTAATGGCATGGGTAGTTTGGACTACTTTAAAGTTGGAGTATAACATAGATTAAAAATGAATGGTCAATTTTGAAACAGAAGATAGGTAGAGTATTATAGGCCAGACCTTCTTTCTTTAAGCCCTCGTTACTTTTCCATGCAAAAGTGTAAGCACTAGTAAAATGCTAATCATTTAAGCCTTAATAATAGCTCTTAATTTTAGCATTAAAAAAAGGGAACAACAGACAAAGGTTTTATTTAGTCTATATGCAAAGGACCAATAGCTTTACAGATCTAAACAGAAAAAAAATATGTATTTTCCTTCAACTTGCAACTAGGGATCTATTATCTAGTGAAACAAAGTAGAATGAAAATGCCAGATTATTGCATCACTTCAGAGTACCTGTTATGGGCTCGACACACGCTCCCTCTTCATTCATTTCCTTCGAATCTTGTGCGATGAGACGACAATTGCTTGCCCCCCTCCAGCCAAGTGACTGGCGAAATTCATGCTTGTGAAATTTTGAGCTTGTACAAGTAGCTTGTACATTCACACGCGGGCTGGCAACGTGACACAACAAAGTTGAAAAATGTTGAACTTTTGTTGAGGGTTTCATTGACTGAACAATGAGCGGAGAGTATGCTACATGCTGCAGTCTGTAACTACTTTCAACCACTTTCAAAAGGCAGCCGTATGGGAACTTGTTGGCGTTTCTTTTGTAGAGGAGACATAGCAGCAAGATTTATGTTAGTTCCAGTAAAATCTTCTGACTCTTGATCTTTATTGCCTTATCTGACACGGACTGCTTTGAATATGTCAAAATCTCTCCTTCATAACCAATCAAATTTCTTGGAGACAAAAATGCAAGAGTGCGATTTGCAATGCTGCCGTTGCTATTGTGTCCCATCTATTAAGTATAACTCCAGTGGCGATAAGGGCCATTTGTCACTGTCGTTTTTTGCTCCCCATGTGTAAAGCCCATTAGGCCTGATTTAGACTTTAGTGCTAGGTCTTTGAGAGGCCTACGTATGTTCCGCCTCTCTGTTCTGCCATCGTTATGTTCTTCATGTTATATTCTTCATGTTGTGTTCTTCTTCTTTTGTATTGTTATTGGAAGACAATGGAGGCAATACTGAGCCTATTACAGCATGTTTGGTGGTATAGGGTTAATATCTGATAATGATACCTTTCATCCATTAAAGCATTACGCGGGGGACTTATGCATGATGACGATAGTAAATTGGCATTAGCTATTTTAGCTTGCCTCTGTCTCATTCGTTGTTGTGTCGTGTTTTGAATCGCATACATTATGTCGAGATAGCTGCCTGCGTTGCTGTATCGACTCCACCCACATTGAGGTGGTACTCAATTGCAATGAAAATAAATAAGACCTTGTCGAGTCAACCCGTACTGAGTAG
>VUQK01007436.1:1143-16625 GCA_015106715.1 Bujurquina vittata | reverse complement strand
TTTTTCCACCCCCCCCCCCCCATTTTTCATTTTATACAAACAGATTGGAGCAGCTCAAGATGGTAATGAGGCTGATTACTGCTGTTGTTCATTGGCAGTGTAACGTGAAACATGGCAGTGAAAATGAGCCCTGACAAAGTGCAAAGAAAAAGCACAACCAACTTTATAAATTCGAGGCAAGAAAATGACAGAGGAAGTACACCGAATACTGGAAGTTTATCAGAGAATTTTAGTGATACTAACCAAATGCAGCCTGCAAACTTTCATTTATATCAACAAGACAAAAATATTACATGTCAACTGCTTCCATGAGGTTGATTTAACATTTGTTTGCAACTGGACTTACTGCCAGACCTGCTGAATCAATAAATCACTTAAATAGAACCTGTCTGACAAAGTAAAGTAGACTAAAGATCTCAAAAAGCAACATGTCATGCCATGATCTAAAGATACAGCCGAGAAACAGAGTCATTGACATCTATCAGTCTGGAAAGGATTACAAAGCCATTTCTAAGGCTCTGGGACTCCAGCGATCCACGGTGAGAGCCATTATCCACAAATGGAGAAAAACTTGGAACAGTGGGGAACATTCCCATGTGGTCCGGCTTACCAACATGACTCCAAGAGCACATCAACGACCCATCCAAGAGGTCACAAAAGAACCCAGAACAACATCTAAAGAACTGCAGGCCTCACTTGCCTCAGTTAATGTCAGAGTTCACAAATAAGCAATAAGAAAGAGACTGGGCAAAAATGGCACTCATGGGATAATTCCAAGGAGTAAACCACTGCTGATCAAAAAGAACACAAAGGGTCTTCTCACATTTGCCAAAAAAACTTCTTGAAGATTTTTGGGGAAATATTCTGTGGACTGACGAGACACAAGTTGCACTTTTAGGAAGGTTTGAGTCCTGCTACACCATTTCATAAAAAGAACATCATACCAACAGTCAAACATGGTGGTGGTAGTGTGATGGTCTGGGGCTGTTTACATGTACAGTAGCTGCTTCAGGACCTTGATGAT
The DNA here is from genome assembly GCA_015106715.1 of Bujurquina vittata. NCBI lineage: Eukaryota > Metazoa > Chordata > Actinopteri > Cichliformes > Cichlidae > Bujurquina > Bujurquina vittata. The sequence goes on along the minus strand of VUQK01007436.1, from coordinate 15,601 downwards.
TTGCTGTAATTGATGGAACCATGAATTCTGCTCTCTGACAGAAAATCCTGAAGGAGGAAGCCTGGCCATCAGTTCATGCCCTGAAGCTCAAGGACATTTGGCTTATGCAGCACAACAATGATCAGAAACACAGCGGAAAGTCCACTTCTGAATGACTCAGAGAAAAAAAGGCAAAGGTTTTGGAGTGCTCCAGTCAAAGTCTGGACTAAACTCAGTTTGAGATGCTTTGAGATGACCTTAAACAGGCTGTTCATGTTCAAAAACTCTCCAGAGTGGCTGAATTCAAACAATTCTGTAAAGAAGTGTGAGCCAAAAATCCTTCACAGTGATGTGAAAAACTCATTGTCAGTTATCAGAAATGCTTGATTGCAGTTCTTGCTCCCAAGGGTGGCAGAACCAGTTATTAGGTTTAGGAGGCAGTTACTTTTCCACACAGGGTCAGATAGGTTTGGATAGCTTCTTTCCTTTAATAAATGAAATGATCATTTAAAACCTGCATTTATGTACTCTAACATTAAAATTTATTTGATGATCTGAAACTTGTACCTCTGCATTGTTGTGGTAAACATGTTTGTGCTCTGACTTTCTAATATATTTTCAACCCGAACAAGTCTGTTCCACCTACTTGTCGCCTTATCAATGTCTGGTTGTTGACAGGAAGTTGGAGTAGATTGATAGCTCTCTGAATCGGCACGGCAAGCGTCCTGTTCGAATGCTGCATACTGTTTAAGCTGCACATTTCATGCCAGTTACTGATGAACACATTTAGCTACATTGCAAAGTCCACAGTGCAAGCTCAGTTTAAGAGATTTAAGAGAGATTATTATGCTGACTTTTTTCCCTGAGAATTGCTGCACTCTTTTCTGGCATATGTATGGCTTTGTTTGCGCTATTTTTGATGTGTGTGTGTGTGTGTGTGTATCAAGGTCTGATCACTGAATGCACAAAAACTCCCACAATTCCATGCCTTTATGTAAGAGTAAACATCTGCCTCTGGGTCCATGTTTAGGTTATTTGTGAGATAAAAGCCTAAAACCTTTAGCTGGAATATATTTTGAGATAGACTGAAGCAAGTACAAACCTCCATTCATATGCTGCATTCCTCTGTGTGTGTGTGTGTGTGTGTGTGTGTGTGCGTGCGTGTGTGTGTGTGCGTGCGTGCGTGCGTGCGTGCGCGCGCGTGTGCGTGCACCGGAGCTCATACATCTCTGTCTCAGACCAGGCCTGCAGTGTGCATCTCCACTGGGATTCTTGGGTCCAGCTCTGCTGAGAAAGCACACGCACACACACTCACACACGCACACACACTCACACACACACACTGATTTCCTCTTCTTTATGCCACTCTCGCTTTCTTATTCCCTCCTTTCTGTTCTGCCTGCATTGTTTCTTTTGCTGCTTAACAACCTTCATTTGTCCTTTAGTCCTCTGTTAAAGACACACACACACACACACACACACGAGACAATTGCAAGAGGGCGGTATTTGAATTTGAATAATTATGTTTTTGCGAGTTTGTGTGGTGGAAATAGCCTGTCCCTGTATGCTGGTCATTATTAGCTGGGCTGATGCTCTGAAGCTCTGCATTGCCAAGACAGAATACAACTGCTCTAAAAAATGCGAGTATGCTCGAGTAACTGAGTGACACTTGAATGAAAATCTCACATTTTCTAACTTTAATTTTTCTCTTTTGTTCTTCTCTTTCCAGTGATCTCCTGTCTTCGGGGTACGTGGAGAGGCATTTGTCAGAAAACGGGGAGACTGTCGTCACCAGTGTAAGATTCTGCAAATCATCTCCCCTCGTGCTCATTCGCACTTGACATTAAAAACCCAATTACCCCTGATTAAATTCTGCATCTGGTTATTTAGATAAGAATCAAGTGTGCTGTCATCCATTCTTCTTACAACAGCTGGCAGATGTTTTGTTGATAAATTACTTTAAATGACCTTTCCATAATTAAATAGCAAAGTTAGTGACCAGCTGGTGAATTTAATAGTGTCAGGCAGCTAGAGCGCTTAAGGAGACAAAGAATTGAACTGAACGGACACTAAATATTAAACAATCAAATTCATTGGGCCTCCAGAAAAAGGATTCTAGACGAATTACAGTTTTTTAATGATTTCTCAATATCTCTAATAAGTAGCTGTTAACATTTTAAGCATCTCTGGTATCTAATAAAAAACATCTCCCTGATATGTCAGCCAAGGAAAGCATAAAGCTATAAATGAATCATGTAGCTTTGTATATAAAAGAGAACAAAACAAACAAGATCAGTTTGACCCTTCAAAATCTTCCGAGTCCTCCTACAAACATCTGATTAGAAGATCATTTTCTCCTGCACATCTGGACCAGTTTCCGAGCACCTGATTGCTCTCTGTGAGTCCCACTTGGACTCATTACTGCTGATGTGAGTTGAATAATCAGCTTCAACCCAGAGACCAAACTATAGTTTTTAGTCCAAAGATTCTGACCCTGAAGGCGAAGTCTCAGATCACAAGTGCAAGTTGTTCTCTGCAGGTTGTTCACGCCCCCACAGTCAGTCCATTAACATGGAGTTCAACCATTATGTCCTGATGCTTCTGTGATATGTCCCATCATGCACTAGCACAAAGTAAATTGAAAACACAGGAAATTTTTGGCACACAAACATAATCTTCGCTAAAAACCTACCCAACTCGCCACATTACACTCCCTGTGACTTTGTCCGTTTTCCCCAAAGGAAATTCAAGTTGAATGGTTGCTTCAGCTGACAGCAGCAGCAGCAATGAAACTCATGTGGAGGTGCATATGAAGGTGATCTTAAAGGAAAGCTTGGCAAAAAGGAAATTGGGTATGGTTGTTTCATTCCCAGAACTTTTCAGTCACACCTCATACAGCAGCTTTACATCATCCACCAGCTGCACCTGCCGAATTTGCATATTGAGATTCAATCAGAAAGGAAGAAGCCTTACTAATACTAAGTAAAGGTCAGATGTCATTATCAAAACATTTCCAGACACAGATCACATGGTAACACCAGGTGAGTAACACAGCAGGAAGATGAAGACGTCTAATAGCATGCTGTTATGTTGCATGTTCACTCTGCTTCAGGAAGCAGCAGAGCTGCTGAATTGGCTCCACTGAAAGCGTTAGTTGTACAGCTCCAATGTCCTGTCAACCCTGCAGGGTATCCTCCCTCCTTGAGCCTTTTATTGGTTAATCAATGAGTTAGTTTTTCTACACAGAGATAAACCACTCCTCATTTAGCTGCCTAGTCTCTTTTATGGCTCGATGAATCTTCTGCACACCCAAATGGATCTGTGGCTGTGGTCTGCCCCTTCGACTAATGTGAGATTAAGATTGCTGTGATAATCCTCTAAAATCTGGACTTTAGTTACAGGACACCCACTGAGGCATCACGTTACATCATATATGTAGTGGGATTATAATTGTCAGGATTTACTCAGCTAAGCAGCAGATTAGTGAGATATTAGATACTTTACAGGGAATGATCCAAACGATTACATCACATATTGTACATTATGGTCACCTGTAATTATGGTGCTCATTATAAAACAGTCTGTAAATTAATTCACCTTGGAGCTGAATATCCACAACTGGACCCCACCTGTACTTTGCTAATGTCATCGTTTCCCTTTTAATTGGAAAGAACAAGAGCCTCTTTTTGATTATTAATGCTTCTGTTCAGGGAGGTTAATATGAGACAAGCCCCACTTGTTACTCTGCTCACTGTAGAGGGCAAAATGTCAACCGACATAACGCAGCTGCTGCGCTGATAGATCTAGGTCAGAATCCTCCATGCTCATGTAGTTCATACGTAATAGAGGTAATACATACTCCTGAAAGTGGCAGCATTCAGTCTTTGCATCAGTACGAGGAATGAATGACAGACTCCTTATTCTTGTTCAGCACAAAGCGCATCCCAGGGAGCAGAAATTATGGGCTTTCATGTGGGGTACTAAGCTTAGTACCTGTTTGGCACATGTAGCTCAAATGTCACAACACACATCTGGTCCCTCTAAGGTGGACCTGTGGCTGAGCTGAGCAGTCACACTCAGAGGAGGCTGAATTCAGGGTCCTGTGTTTGTGTCTGTTTGTGTAGCTTTTTAGCTGGGCTGTTTGCTGGTTGAAAATTTGGCTTAAATAGGAAAAGGAACTGCTGTGGAGTTCACCACAAAAAAGAAGAGAGAGAGAGAGAGAGAGAGAGGCACAAAGATCTTCTTTAACTGTAATGACCTTTACCTCCTCCATGGCACGAGCTAAGTTAAAAGACAAATAATAGCACAAATATAAACAGTAGTAGTTCACATTAGAGATTAATCAGCCATATCTGAGACTGACCGGCTGGTCACCGGTCCATGCTGAGCAGGCTGGAAATCGACCGATTCTGGTCCCTGGCCGGTCGATTGATGCATCTTTAGTCCACATTAGCAGTTTTTCCTCAGCTATGCATAGATGTATGTCTGCAAAGCTCTGTGTAGCATCCATTATTGCACTCATAGTCTCACCATTAACAACTTTAAATTTACAAGAAAACATAACAGTTTATCACAACACAATCATCATAGTCAAGTACAGTCAAGCAATTATAAAACACCATAAATAAGATATTCAGTCTCTGAGCACCGTTAATAATTTTTAGCTCATCCACCCAAAGGACTCATGAGCTTATGCCATTGTGAGGTGTACTTTGGTGACAATGCCCAGCCCCAAGTGGCGACAATATTTAGGCAATTCTTGCAGGATAAATGAATTGATACTACTGATAGGACCCCATGCTTGCCTGACCTAAATCCACTAGAACAACTTTGAGACATTATGAATTCAGCTTTAAATCCAAGCAAAAGCTTGTATTAAGTGCCACCTTTTTTTCTTATTCAGTAACATTTTATTCTAATTTTTGAACTTGATCCCCACTTTTTCTGTCACACACACACTTTGTCTTTTTTGGATTTAAACCCAAACTGTCCCGTGAATAGAAAACATACCAGTTTGTTTGTGCATCCTTTTACTGTACCTGGCAGATTTTTTATGGTTGGAAACTTTGGGGTCTGTGTTGGAATTTAAAACTTTTGCTTTGTGGATTTGAGGGAATACTGCATATGCAGAAATGAACTCCATCACCCAATGCTTGTAAAGTATAACATATTGTGTGTCTAATGGCCTTATTTCACTCCATTATCTAACTGTCATTCTGAAAGGTTTCACTGACATTCAGAGGGCAGAGCGTCCTACTTGTTTACCAGGTGTCTAACCTCAACCTTTTTGTTGTGCATTGTGTTGTCCAGATAAGATGATTAATTACTTTTATGTGAATCTTAAGAGATCACAGATCTGATTATTTTAGCAACACACACACTGAGGATGTACCCACGATGCTGATTTTGGGTGTTTCTTCCTTTGACGAGAAGTGGAGCAGAAGGTTCAGGACGACAGAAAGAGGAGCGACGTTGGGATAGTAGAGCACGGCGCCACTTATAAATAGCCCTCTCTGTCTCTTCATTTCACACTCGCTCTCTGTCTTTACCCAGCCGCATGTGTAGCCACATTTCGGTTTATCTAGCAAACTTGCACATCCTCTTTGGTTGCACACATTTCTCTGATAATGTGAAAAAAAATCCCCTTCTTATTACAGCAATGAAATACTACTGCTAACTGCACTTCAATCTTATTTTTCTAGTCTAGTTTTCAATGATAGGATACTGTAGAAATACAGGTAGAGTGTGTATGATAAAAATGGAAATGATACAGGATCTAAATGGGATTTTAATTGAAAGGTGAAAATAAGTGGTTAATAGGTGGGAACAAAGAAGAAACAAATTAGTCTCAGCATGACTGATGCGGTTTCACTCTGATAATGTAATGATGACAATTTATGCAGATGACTTCCTCACACACTCATGCACGCACACACACACACGCACACTCTCGTCTGTATTCTCACACACTTCTGAAGCTTTGAGTCTGAGTCCAGTGATTCTCTAAGCCAAAGCTGTAAACGGCATCAAACCCTGATTCAGTCAAGTGAAGAAGACGTTTTAGTGATGCTGTAAGCCTTTTTCTGTGAAATCATTCCTTTAATTAAGACAAGGATACTCAGCCCAACAGCTCAAATTCACTGGCTAAAAGCTTTGAATTTAGTGCAGATTTAAACAGATTTAAATTTATTTTTTCATCTAGAACTAATGTCATCCTTGTAAGAAGTTAATGTAGCTACTAAGCAAATAATTTAAAAAAATGTTTTTCTTTAGTCTGATCATTTAGCAAAAACTACAAAAATGTCCCTACTTTAGGGGAAGTGTTGATACTATGCCATATGATATTTTCCCTATAGGATTTTAGTTTAAGTGGTTTTAGTTCCATCCTTGGAAAAACACTGTGTGTAGTAAATTCTTTGTTATTTGGGGTTTAATGTTTTTTTGTTTAATTTGGTCCAAATTAACATTAAATTTCATACCATTAATCCATTGTCTTAACTGCTTGGCCCGTTCAGACTGTAATCTAATTGTGAGGCTAAGACATGGAGACAGAGAACCATTTACACTCATGGCTAGTTTAGAATCACCAGTTAACCTAATGTGCATGTCTCTAGACTCTGGGATGTAGCTCATGTACCCGGAGAGGACGCACGCAGGCACGGGGAGAGCAGAAAGGCTCCAGCCAGCAACAATGTAAAGCATATGTGGGGCCAACAATGCATGTATTTCTTTCAAAGAAGAAAGCAAAAACTTTGCTTTTATTTAACTGGCTCCTCAAAAGAAAAGGATGAGACAGATGGAAGCCTGATTTAATTTAATGTCCTAGTGTCCAAAGTCAGCTATATTAAGGAGTATTTGACAGTTTGTCTTGCATGCACAGAGCTCTGAACTCATTCCCATCCAACACCTTTGGGATGACTAGAAACACCCACTTGAGGGTGCACGCAGATTCTCACATACATGCATCTTAACAGAAGCCCAAGTATTAGAATGGGGTGTACTCAGAAAGCTGGATGTAGCAGTGGATCTAGAGGTGCGTTGCTGTGCACATGCTGTAGAGCAGAAATTGATCCTCTGATAAAAGCTGTGTTTCCTCAGGGAGAGCTGCTTCCTGCTTAATGGCTGTTAGACAGCAAGAAATGGACCAGGAAGAGATGGCCTGCACAGCACTTAGGTACTTAGACATCATACACATCTATAGACAATAAATGTGTGCAGAGAGGGGAAGAGAGATGAAAAGAGAGAGAGCAAAGACGGCAAGAGGGAGATGGAAAAAATTTGACTTCCTGCTGCAGAGAAGTTTGGAGGGAGAAGTGAAGTCACTGAGGCGTTAGCGCACAGATGGTCGGATGCGAGCGGATGAAGCTCAAAGTGCAAATTGTCAAAGGAACAGACATACACTATATTCCCATATTTTCAACAGATCATACTTGCACTTGCGTGTATTAGCAAATGAACTCTGTGTAATGGATTGCATTGGATCCATTTCCATAACGAAGGGTGGAATATTTTGCTACACCATGCATGTGATTATCATCTCTGTTTGTGTTTGTGTTTTCCACACAGGGCGGAGAGCACTGCTACTATCAGGGAAAGGTCAGAAACATTCCTCACTCCTTTGTGGCACTCTCAACCTGTCATGGGCTGCAGTAAGTAAAATGATACAGTTATGACTTTTTAATATGCATGCATGTGTGTGTTTCATCCATGTTTCTGCCTCGTTCTTGGTTCAGGTAGTCAGCCTTGCTCCCATTTATTCATTAGGTTAATGTAATTAGTTTTAGCCAGCCATCCCTGCCTGTCTGCATTTTTCATTTCATAGGTTATCATTCACCCAGACAGGCAGACAGACATCTTCTCTTCTTCTTTTTCCTTTCCTATTCTTGCCCCCCCTCCCCTAGCTTCTTCTAACATTGGTATTTTTAGCATTTTCTGCTTTAGGCAAGATGGGTCAGAAACAAGGCCTGCTGCGAGGAATGCATGCACACTTTATGCTTTCTAAGTCTCTGTGTGTACACGCACACACACACACACACACACACACACACACACACGCAGAACGCATGCATAGAACGTCACCTGTGTATAATAAAGCTTCAAATGTGTGCCTAAAATAGCAACCTCATTTCCAAAAAATTTGGATGCTCGGTAACATTTAAATAAAAACCAGAATGCAGTGATTTGCAATTTAATTTGAAGCCTATATTTAATTGAAAATGGTACAAACACATCATGTTATTAAATATTTGGGAGCTGAAAAGAAAAGTTGTTGTATTTTCATATAGGATTTCAGTTGCTCTCAGTTTTGACGTCTTCCTTGTCACACTTTTCATTTCATAATTCACTGGAGGATTAGGCCCTAAAGTCTAGGTTTGGTTTGCTGAAAAAATAAATAAATTCTGCTGTGAAAAAGGTGTCATCTGGAGGGAAGCATCTTATCTAAAAAAAAAAAAAAAGCACAAAAATTGCGCTATTCATTGCTATGTTATTCATTCAGCACTGTCACTTTTTTCCTCAATTTATGGCCTAATTCAGTACCTATTTATACCCTGTTTATTGTCATCATGCTCTTTTGCAGTGTACATGAAATTTATTGGTGTTTTTTTAATATGAAACACTTTCATTTTTATGTAATCTCATAAAAATGACAAATGAAGTCTAATCAGATATTTGTCAGAAACCTGTATACACTCAGCAGCCGCTTCATTGGGTACACCTCTTCAACTGCCAACATCTACAGTAATTAGCCAATCACATGGCTGCAAGTCAGTGTATTCATATAGACATGGTCATGGTCAGCATCAGAATGGGGAAGAAAATTTATTTTAAGTGACTTTGAATGTGGCATGGCTGTTGGTGAATGATCGGCTGGTCTGAGTATTTCTGCTGGGGTTTTTCCACACAACCATCTCTAGGGTTTAGAGATGATGAAAGTGCCTTGTTGATGCCAGAGGGCAATGGCTGGACAACTTCAAGCTGAAGCTGTAACAGTAACAGTAACCCAAATAACCACTTATTACAACCAAGGTATGCAGAGCATCTCTGAATGCTCTTCTGCATATCGAGAGTGTTGCTTCCCTGTACCTTTGAGCACGCCAAATGACAATTTAGAGTACCCAGCCTTCTGGGAGTTGTTGCGTCGCTGGATGAGCACCATTGAGCTGGTGTGCTTGAAGGTGACTCCACCATTCTTCTGGGAGGCTTCAACACTCACGTGGCCAATGACAGTGAGACCTCGAGGGGTGTGATTGGGAGGAACGGCCTGCCTGTTCTAAACCCAAGTAGTGTTTTGTTATTGGACTTCTGTGCCAACCACAGTTTGTCTATAATGAACACCATGTTCGGACATAAAGATTCCTCCAAAGGGTGGCTGGCCTCTCCCTTAGGGTGAGGAGTGCAGTCATTTGTGAGGGGGTCAGAGTAGAGCCACTGCTCCTGCACATCAAAAGGAGCCAGTTGAAGTGGTTTAGACATCTGACTAGGATGCCTGTGTTCCGGGGGCTTCTCTGCTTAGGCTGCTGCCCCCATGACCCAGCCCCAGATGAGCGGAAGAAAATGGATGGATTATATAGGCTGTAAATCAGCTGGTAAATCACTGCATTCTATTGTATGTACATTTTACACAATATTACAGCTATTTTTTAATATGGAGTTATACATTTTCAAAGTTTCTTACAACCTCTACTTGAAAAGGGGCTGAATTTTCTCCAAACGTTTTTCTCCTTGTTTGAAGCTCAAACTATTAACACTATAAACTACTGTATATTTTGCACTTGCTGTTTTTTTTTTGTTTGTTTTTTTCATTAACTATCAGTCTCTGTAGTCACATGAAGAAAACCACATAATAGGAGCTCCTGGTCTGAGTTAACCTTCTGCTCATTTAGTGTGCATTATTTAATCTAATTATCACTTTCAGCAGTTTTAGAGACCATGATTATTCACTTCTGATCCATTACACTTGCTCGCTTACTCCCACTGAGTATATCTTGTTTCAACATCCAAGATAAATAGATCAAATAATTAGTCTAGACATGCTTTTTCAACTAATTAAGGCAAGCAAGAAGAAACAAACAAATTTCTGCTGAACAAGCTAAACTAAAGTCCAGGCCTTAATTTTTTATTTATTTATTTTTTTTTTAATTTTACATATTTCCTGAGAGTGTTGCATTAATTGGGAGAATTTGTCAGCACAGCAAATTATAAAATGCTGGATGCAAAATAATGAAAAGAAAGCAACAACCAAATAATTTATAGGTATAGGTACCTGTAGGACACACGAGGTTCTACTATGATAGAATCACTGAACTTCAACATTCAACATTCCTATGAAGTACTTCATAGGTTTCTAGGTGTTATAAGTGTGTGTGTGTGTGTGTGTGTGTGTGTGTGTGTGTGTGTGTGTGTGTGTGTGTGTGTGTGTGTGTGCGCGTGCGTGCATGCATAAGAGAGAGCAAAACAGCAAGTAGGGCTTCCTGCTGTGGAGTGTGTGAAAGCGTTAGTCATTAGAGGGAGAGCATTTTTCCTTTGCTGAGTCAGCTGTTTACCATAATATACATCCTGCCCTCCTCTCTCTCTCTCTCTCTATCGCTCTCTTTCTCTCTCTCTCACACACACACACACACACACACACACGCACACACACACACACACACACACATTTTTGTGACACACACAAACTGTATCATGCATTTCAATCATTGTTAGCTGTGGGTGGGGGAAGGCAGCTAAGTGAGAAAAAAAACCAACTCAAGTTTTATTGAGATGGAAACACTACCAGTTTATATTAGTTTGGAAGATACGCCTTGATATTTCACAAAGGTTTCAAATTTATGCCTGAGCTAAAATAAATTTGGACTCTTTGTAACATCCATCCATCCATCCATCCATCCATCCATCCATCCATCCATTGTACAGTACTATGCATTTTGGAGCCTTATCTTTAAATTAAAAGAATAACCTTGCAGGCCGAACAGCTAAAGCAAACATCCTGTAGATTCCAGTGATAATTCTTTATTAGATTTGTCACTCAAAATAAAAATTCATGCCAAAGTAAGCAGCAACCAAATGTAAAGTCAGGAAAAGATATAATTACCGAGGGGGTTGTGTAGGTGTGGTTTTAGCAGCCTGGTGCAGGTTTTTGCAGAATCCAGGTTTGTGCACAGATGCATGAGGTCAACTTTCTTTTAAATCCCGCCCACTCCCACCACCACAGAACTGCACAGATTTAAGGATAAAACACATTTAAATTCTCTGACTTTGTCCGTATGGTGTCTAATCGCTCACATTATTATAACAGCAGAGGTACTCCATTACATGCAATCATACAGGTATAGCAAAATCCACCTTCTGTGTGTGTGTGTCTGCATGTGTGCGCACGTACGCGCGTGCATGTGTGTGTAATCTGTTTTAAGTGCTACCATTTGCAATGAGGAGTGAGGAGTTGTCTTTTGAAGGTGATATCCCTGTGATGAAGGCCAAGATGCTGAAAAACAAAGCGACGGTTGAGTCAGAGGAGGAAGATGGATTGTGTATTTCCTGCAGTGTTTATCCTTTTGACTTCACTTTTTGACCTGACCAATCTCCTCAAAGCTTCAGATAAAGTTAATTAACGGATGATGTGTTCATGTGCACATGCACGCAGACACAGGGAGACCTTCAACCGTTTTCAAAGTGCGTGCTTGCTCAAAAGGACGTTTATAGCTGTGTGTTGTGGCCTTGTTCTCGCGCAATCTTATTATTATTATTATTGCTGTTGCTATTGTTTTTATTATTAATATCCAACACTACATAGACAACATATAAAAAAAGGAACAACTTTGATCAAGTAGGGAGTGACCTTCTGATCATAAATGATTAGATTTGCAAAAATAAAGACATGTCTATAACGCATCACATTTATAATTGAGAAATGCCTAATTTTTCTCCATATAGTAAATATACGTTTTGACTTCCATTCATGTATTTAATGTTGGGCTCTCTTCTAACAGTCTTTTTACTGGCTTGTATGTTTATAAAGTATTTATGTCTTTTCATGTTATGCAGATATACCCAAAATATATGGAATTACTTTCTAGGATAATTTTTACAATTTAAAAATTTCTAGCAGGGCACTTTGTCTCATTCCAATAGTCTTTCATAACTGGACAATACCCCAAAACATGCTGGTGGTTTGCACTTTGGTTTTCACATTTTTTCCAGCAGAAAAAACTTCCTCCAGTTCTGTGAGCTGGTCCGCTTCCATTTTAATCTCCATGTGATTGTCCATTCCTCCTCAGACATAATTGCATCTCCTTCCTTTACCCATTTTGTTTTAATGTATGAATGTGAATGTGTTTTAAGATTCAACAGAATTTTATACGCACTACAAATGATCCCATTACCAACCTCTGAGTTATATGCCTTTCTAAATAGTCCTATCAAATTCACATCAACATAGTATCGATATGATATGATATGGTGCAAATATCAGTAGAAAGCATTATTTTGTTAGTACTTGTTATTCCTTTAGCCGTCCAGCCCTTAAATGTGTTATCCAATTTATTTGGTAAAAAATCAGTTGTATTGCAAACCATTTCAGGATTGTAATGTTTCCCTGTAGTTTATGTTCTTTTTAAACAGTTTTCCATATGAAATGACTAATCTATCTCTCTATCTATCTAGCTCAGGAACACTTATTCCATTTAGCAATGAATAAAACAGCAGAAACTTGTGCTGATATGTGATCTCGCCTCTCCGCCTCTTTCTCTTTTTCAGTGGGATGTTTTTCGACGGCAATCACACCTACATGATTGAACCTGGAGGACAGGGCGGCAGCAATGTAAGTACTGCAGATGGCTCTTCTCAGCTGAGATTATCAATTTGTCCTTCCTCCGTGTTTTCACATCCAGCTGCTTCTACATTGTGTTGAGTTGTCTGAGGTCAAATAATTTGTTGCCATACTGCTGTGTTGTATCTGATGTCCACACACAGGCCTGTTAGTTCCTCATTATTGATACCACCCCAAAATTTTCATATATGTTCTTTTGAAATTATTTTGAAGTGGGTATTACACTTTAAAATTTTTAAAACCTGTCTTTGTGGTGCTGATTTGGTAAAGTCTGCACTTGTGTCACCTGTCATTTGCTGCATGGTACTGCAGAGGATAGTTTTTCAGGCACTGAAGGACTTGTCCAGCGGTCGCTTTGTCCTGAGAGGACGTTCAAACAAACCAGGATCAGTTACAGATCAGCAAACCGGTCACTGCAGCTGAACCCTGAGCTCAGCCCATAGGTTTTGAGACAGAGAGATTTGCTGGATTACAAAGCCAGCAGAAAGCAGAAAAGCCTACAGACAATTAGATAATAACAATTACAGGCGTTATGGCCAGACCGAAAGGACAGATCTGAGATTGCCTGAGACGCCTTAGGCATAAGAATGAAAGATACTCTGTGCGTGTGTGAGGCTTTCTTTCCAGTCTAATTAAAACCTCTAGAAAAAGTTTTAATCAGTCAGGGGCTAAAAGAGTCCAGATAAGAGAGGTCAGAGACTTATGTGAGTTTGTGTGTGTGCACTCATGGGTGTTGGTAGTTGCAGCCTGGCCCACAGAGCTACTTAAGATTCATTCCCATATGACAGTTTTTGTGCCGGCAGTTCTGGAAGAGCAGGTAGGAGAAAAAATCAGGAAGATGGACAGAAGAAGACCAGAGATTAAATAGAAGAGAAGAAAGTGGAGTAGTGTGAAAAAAACCATGTAATTAGGATGCATGCCATTGTATTTTCTGGAGAAAAACTGTAGCACAAAGAGGATGTAATCAATTTGTAAAGGCAGTTGTTATTTTACAGTTAAACAGTAATGAAAAGGAAAGTTAATTAAGCAATAAAATGCCTTTAGTGTGAGAACGGAGGAAATAAAGCAGAACAAAGAGAGGGAGTGAGCAACAACAGTGCTCGAGCCCGCTGTGTTTATTCCAGGCCTGTTACGATTCTCACCATCGCTTCTTTACTCACTCCTTAGCTCCTTCTGTCCTCTCCAGCATTTTCTGGAGACACTGAATTATTGAAGCATCAAGAGAGAGAGAGAAAGAGAACCACATCTTATCTCACATTCAAATTCAGAAAACTTTATATATCCCAGAATGGACAGTTCATTTTGATAGTCCACCATCCTTTTAAGTAAAAAACAAACAAGTGCTGCAGCACTCCTCTACAGTGTGTCGGCCACTGTTGTCGGGTCACCCACGCAGACACAGTGGCGCAAAATCTAGTTTAGTTTTTGTAAGGCAAACATTTGGCTAAAAATGCTGCTGCAAATCAAATACTAAAAACAGCTAAAGCAACATCTCATAGAGTTGCATACAAAAACAGAAAAACAGTAATCACAGTGTTGCTTAAGAAGATATGGTGTTCAGTATTTTGGCACTAACAATAAGACAGGAGGCAGAGCTGAAGATGCTAAGATTTTCATTGGGAGTGACCAGGATGGACAGTATATCAGAGGGAA
>VUQK01007429.1:5644-24956 GCA_015106715.1 Bujurquina vittata | reverse complement strand
TTTTTTTTGCCCTTTTTGAAGGCTGTTTTCACCCCTTTTTGTTTGTGGTGGGTTTAAAAAGTGTTCTTGGTGGTTTTCTAGTCTTTCACTGTGTTTGGATGTCTCTGGTTCTTTTAAGGCTTCACTTGGTTGTTTTCTAGACTTTTAGCTTTTTACACGCATGCTTTACTTGTCATGGTAGTTTGTGTTTTCTATAGAGCATGTGGCTGTTTCGCTTTTCCAGCTTCTTCAGGCTCTTCTCTTTGGGCCGTGGCTCGTCGCTGGCATTGGGGTCCTGATAGTTTTCCAGCCTTTTGGGTGGTTGTCTTACGCTCTCGTGATTACTGCCCAGCTTCTTACAGGTTATGTTTTGCCTGCTATGGGTTGTGGTTTCAGTTGTTTTCTGACCCGTATTGGTAGTTTCGCCTGCATATGCAGCTCCACTTCTCATCTACTTTCTTCAGAACAACTTCAGCAGCCAGATTAAAAGCAGCAGCGCTCTAAGAAATAAAATAAATAACCAATTAGCGGCTGCAGCGCCGCGCTGAACGTGAACGCGTCTCGCAGAGAGCAAAACGTCAAGCTACGTTTGGCCCGAGGCAATCTGCTTAGCAATATGTTCCTCTGTCGTTGTTGCTGTTCCTCTCTTTGCCTGCAGTTTGAAAGAAGGGGAACACCTTCACTGCCATCCAGCTGCTACGCAAACAAATCCCGTCTGGACCGCTCGACAAGACACGTTAGTTTGTGTGAACGCTTTTAGCGCGTGTGTGTTTGTGAGGATTTTAAAGCCTCCTTTAGATCTGTAAGTCACATTACTGTCATCTCATAAATGCACAGTGGGCTGCACAGTTGTTCCCACAGTGAAAAGTGCTCCAATGTAAAAATCCCAAATCCCAGATGGATCGCTGTATGAAACCTTATTTGTGCTAAATCTATTAGATTTATATCTAATCAAAAAGTGTGATTATACAAATCCATTTTCTGACAGATTAACTGCAACTAATCTGATAAAAAGGTTCTCGGGCCCCTGCGGCGCGTCTACAGTAGATTAGCAGGGCTGAAGATGCCGGGCGTTTGAGTCCCCATCACCCTCCCGGTCCACCGAGACCTCCCGCACAAAACAAACTGCACACACTCGCTTGCTTCCCGCTGTATTAACAAATTATTTTGGGCATCGGGGTTAAAAAAAAAAAAAAAACAACCCAAAAAACGCTACAAGCCAAATTCTGTGACATCTGTCAGCTGTAAAAATCAGTGTTGCAACGAGCTGACCTATTTCCTTTTAAAGCCACGTTACAGGGGACTTCAGCTGTCACAAACTGAGCTCAGTCAAAGGTGAAAGGAGCATATTTCTGTTAAACTGCAGATCACAATTTGGCACAAATAACTAGACTGTCATAAAGCAGAAGGAGCGGAGCTTCTGCACACCAGCCACAAAGAGTCACGACTGTAGAGTCCCAATTATAAAGTTTAAAGTGTTTTAATAAGCAAATGAGGAGCTTTTAAAATGCAAAATACCCAAAGTGTACGGATGAACTCGGGACACACTGCAATAAGAAAAGTTATACCATTAAGACCAGGAGTGCACACAGAAATGGTTATTAGTTTGCCTATTAGTTACTATTATCATAGTATGGGTGTACAGTATGGGGAACATCTTTAAACCCCGGAGTATCCAGGGACACTTAGATACATTATGTCAGCTTAGCTTAGCCTGGATTTGCCCCAGAATGGAGGCCTGGTCTCTGCTTATTTAGATACACTGTGGGTTATGAATTTAAGCACCAATCATGCTGCTTTCCTAAACCTGCCCTAAGTTTCTGAACTCTATCTTTTTACTCTAAAGAGGCGTTTCATTTTTGAAACTTAAAAAAAAATCCTCTTTAAATGCTTTTTTTGCTGTTTGGAAGGAGACAAACTGCAAATACAAATAAAAAACTATAATTTGATTACTTGTAATTGGCAGTAAAGTAATAATAATAATTTTACTCGGTGACACTTAAAGTAGGCGTGAAGTGTTGCTTACAAAGACAACACCAAACTGCCTTTAGCCGTTCCTGACAGATGACACGTTTGCTCGTTTGTCTACAGGGACCAGCTGAGGTAGAAACAACAACAACAACAACAACAACTGCTCTGATGATCAGAACACTAAACTAAATATAAAAGTACAGGTGGGGATTTTTGCTTTCTTTTGTATTTCCGACACTGAATTTTCCCATCGTGGGACTACTAAAGGGATTTCTTATCTTATGGCACTAAGACTCTTAGCACGAGACAGACGATGACGAGCTATTAATTTATGAGAAAAAAAAAAATCAAATGTTTCTGTTCCTTCACTAAAATCTGAACGAGGAGCCTGATTCATGTCGTATTTGTGTGCAGGAGCAGCCGCACGCTGGCAGCCGGCCTGTCTGCAGTTTGTGTTTAAGCTTCACGAGTTAAACTGTGGTGACACTTTGACAGGTTTCCTGTTATAATAAGACTCCAAACCAGGTTTCTTCCCTCATCGTTACCTGTCACAACTGTGTCAGTTTATTATGGCTTGTTTTTTTTGTTTTTTTTTAGGGAAAGATGCTAACAGAGTGTGTGTGTGTGTGTGTGTGTGTGCGTGTGTGTGAGACAGACAGAGCCAGATGAGCAGGCAGATGTTTCCTCTGTCTCTACCCTGTCTGAGAAAGACTGACAACAGCTGGACCAATGCCAGACACACACAAACACACACACACACACACACAAAGTGATGTTGTTCTACCTGCAGCAGGCTGCATCACTTTGTGTGCCGTTTTAATCTTTTCTTCATTGCACTGTTGGCCTTTATCTGTGCACCCGTTTTAACTCAAGGTTCACCTCCGTGTGAGCTGTTGGAGGATTTTCCATCGTGAGAATTAAAGGAAAAAGTATTTAGAATAAACTACCTGAGGTGAGAAAAACACCTGAACTGCTCTTCCTCTTAAAGAGTTACAACCATTTTTTTTTTAAATTCATACCAGAAGATTTGAGCCATTTTTTTCCCCAGGGGTTCGACTCAGTGTGAGACTTCAGATATCAAACGTCTGATTATTAAACTCAAACAGTCAAACTAATTGTTTATGTCTGTTAGGGATGGTAATTTGTGGTGTAAATAATGAGCGATTCAATATGAATCTTATTATACACTACACTCAACAGCTGAACAACCAAACCTGGTACACAGGTATACCTTAACCTTCAGGGGCGAAGGCTCTTATCTATAGATATTATGACATCGCCATGTTTCCTAGCAACCGCCTCCCAACTGGCAAAAACAACCCATTCATCCTGCTTATGCACATATAACACTTTATACAAAACACTGTCATTTTGATTTCATAACAATAACATCTAATTTAGTGAACTCATTTTTCACGTCTCCAGCTTGTGATGTTTATCGTTTGACACATTAACTTATGAAGTCTGGTTTACTGTGGGAGCCAGGCAGCATCAGGAGTTTTGGGCCTTTTTTGGTGTTTTGTAGATCTCCCAAACACTTTCATTCAAACATTAAAAGAGACAAAAACGTCCGACCCTTGCCGGGCCTAGAAAACCACTAACAGACGTCTGTAGATGGTTTCTGCCTCCTGATAAAGAGAAAGAAATAAAACCCTCTAAAAACACCGTAAAGAGAAGCGAGAGCTGATCAGAGAGCTGTGGATGCTGTGCGGGAAGTGTTCAGGTAACCATACCATGTTGTTTCCTGTCTCGCTCTTCCCCTGCATGCTGGTGAAGGTTTCCTCTCCGTCTGCCCTGCGAGAAAAAACACAGCAAGGTAAATCTTAAAGAGCATCAATGTGGGGAAGCCAACCACAGTTCCTGACACCATCTTAACTCCACTGCCAGGCTGAATGCAAACTCGACAGTCTTTTCCATGTTTCTGGGTACCTGGGGGGGTTTCCGAGTATTTTCCGTGTGAAATGGGTCAGTCTCTCCGCCTCTTCCTGGTACCTTTGCAAGTCTTGGGTCAGTAAATTACGGAGCGTGCTCAGTGCCTTCTCCTGGAACACCAGCTTCTCAGACTGGACCAAACAATGAGAGACTGAGGCCTGAAGCTCCCGACAGGCGCACAACTGAAGCTACGATGCAAAAGAAGGGAAAGCACTTTTACTATAAGGCTCAGCAGCACCTCTCAGTGAGGACAGTGATCATCATGCTTCACTTTTGCTTCAAGCTTCGGATTCTTGACTGGCATCAGCACAGTTGATTGGTTTGGCTTATATTTGACCTTCTGAGCAACTTTCATTAACGCTCCTGTTTCAATACGATCTACCTGAGCACAGGTGTTGATTCATCACTTTGACATCTGCACTATCTAAGAGAGGATCCCACCTCCTCTGTCTGCAGGTAATCAGAAACAGAGAGAGGAGCTAAAAATATCTGTTTCAGTTTTAAACTGTGAATGATGCAAAGCCACTCCAGCGAGCGCGAGAACAACACCGTGGAGCTGGAAAAGGAGCAGAATGGGACCCTTTTGGGAGCGGGATTCCTGCTGCGCTCAGTTACCGTGGACGTCTGAAGGCAGGGGCTTTTCTTCAGCTCTCGTTCCGTCTGTTTCTTCCTCTCCTGAAGATCAAACAGCTCAGCGGTCAGCAGCTGCTGGCGGCCTTCAATCTGAAAGAGTCTGACGACACACAAATACAGAAACTTTTAGTTTGCACAATCAGAGTCAAACTTCCATCTGAGCTGTTAAAAGTGACATATTCTGATTTCACAATAGAGCAGTTCAACTGAAAAGATCTATATAATCAATTTTGTTTATTGCCAATATTTACGTTTTTAAAAATATGGCACAGTGACATGCAGATTTTACTAAAGGCTCGGACATGATTTGATGTGACATGATGATCAAACGTGGTTCATTCCCATAGACAAGCAGTAAGATATGGACAGCAACAAGCAGGCTAACATGCTCAAAAGGAAACAATGAACAAATTTCACTGCAAAACTAATAAAAGCATGCATGCCGGTCTGCGGGGGGGGAGTACGCAATGGCAGCTTAAGTGCTCCCGTTTGCAGTGCAAACTTTAATGCTCTCTGTTTGCTTTACGGCAGCTGAGAGATTTGCCTGAGAAAACACGGATGACAGGTACAGCATCACACTTTAGCAGCAAAGCGGGAAAGGACTGAGCACCTTGCGATACTTTAAACCATCAACCGTCCAGCTCGCGGATTTTCTTTCACCGTTTCCCTCAAATCACTCCACATAATAAAGTCTTAGTTGCATCACGCGTTTCTGACTGAAGTTAAAGGGGACCCTGCAGGTGAAACTGTTCCTCCCTTAAACAAACGCCGCGTTTTCAAAGATACACAAAGAGCTGAACAGCTGATGCAGAATTAGTCACATGAACGTGGAACCTGAGAGCGGCAGCAGTGCTGACGGCTACTTACTTAGCCGCGTTAGAAACATCATTTTGTTGGGAGCAAAAACAAGGGGTAAAATAAAGGCCCTACGTGGCTACATAATAAGATGCACTGCCTCTTCAAGGTACTGTACACACGCTGTCATTAAGTGTGCGTCCACTGGGAGGCACTAAACCTCTGCACGAGTGCCAGAAGAGCAGGTGATGAGAGGCCGAGAAGTGTTTTGTTTGTGAGGACGAAGAGGAGGCTCATCTGAGAAGCCTTTGATGAACTAACTGAATCGACATGCGGAGAGAGACGAATAAGTAGGAACGATACAAACAACAGACGCACAAAAAAAAAAACACAAAGGCACTCTGGGAAATATATTAACATTGTGCTAATGAGGTTTTCAAGAGGACCCGCTGACTCGGCTGTGTGTCACCAGGGCCGCAGAAATCTGAGGTGAAGCCATAATCTTTGAGCTACATTCACTGTGAGCTGCTGCAAGAAACAGAGCAGATGTTGGCAACACAACTCATGCAATGTCTCAATTTTAAAAGGGGAAAAGCTGAACTCCAGACCCTAAAGTACCAATATTTTCACATTTCTGTCCTGGTGGAAAACGATGCGCCCTTCACAGTCAAATCATCTCAACCCGGCCGAACACTTATGGAAGATTGTGGACTGACGTGTTAGGGCCAAAGCTCTCCTCTGCCATAAGAGCATCATATGAGGGAAAAGGAGGACACGCCAACGTCTTCAAACACATTTATATTGCACTTTAATTTGTCACCGTTCTGCATATCATGCTGATATTTAACAATAAAACCTCTTTTCTCACTGTTAAATGATGAAGAGTCATCGCTTCTATCGGTCTGGCCTCCTCTCTATCCTCGTCTTCTTTTAAGCGGGATACTTTATGACAACTTTTCAAATAAAATAAATATGAAAATAGTTGGTTTTACAAATTTACAGCATATAAAGCCCTAACAGGACATGAATCACCTGATCGGCAAACTTCGAGTGCTTCGTCAGTATGCTGCACATTAAGCAAAATGCCATCTGATCACACACACACACACACACACACACACACACACGTCATGTTTTGCTTTACGGAGGCTTTTAAACTTGTGCTCTTTTACCCACAGAACACTAAATCAAGATTCCAGATGCAATACTTTGGCTCTGGAGGACAAACCTTTACTCGAGTGTTCTGGATCTGAATGACCTCCTCGTCTTTCTGCCATTTTCTCTTGTTTAAAGTTAAAACACCAACAACACAAACAGCTTTGAGCTGAAGTAAGGAACAACAATATCACAGCAAACTGTGAAGAGTCCGGTGCAGCTCCTATTATTTTTCTTTCCCAACTTCTACTCAGAAATCCACATTTTGCAGTCCACTGTTTATAAGAAATGAACATCTTGAGACAAGTAAAATCTTTGAAGTTCATGCAAATTAACTCATCACTCACCTGCCAATCAAACCTGATCTTAACCAATTAAACGACTAAATTAAAACACTGAGATGAGGAACGTCAGCCATCCCGGAGAAAAGACATTAATTACCAATGAATATCTGTGTGTGTGTGTGTGTGTGTACACGCACAGTCGTATGCACGTATACATGTGAACATGTAAACAGACACACACACACACTGCACCACATGGTAACAATGTGTCAAATCCTGCTTTCTGTGAAACGTACACACACACACACACACACACACACAGCCAGCTGTCAGCGTGCTCTGATTAGGGGCTTATGTACAGAAAAGCGTGAATAGGGCTCCATAATTATGTGAATGTATGTGACAAACACATTTCACTTCATAATTGCAGGTGAAAAATGTGTGGGCGTTATTTTATTTAATTTTGTTTTTGTTTACATTAATGCATCTCACTACTTGCAGCTCGTCACATATATAATTGTCCTTGTTACACAGAATCTATACACCTCTATATGGGGCATAGAATTTATTCCCAGAAAGTGGACAAAGGTGATGCTGCAAAGCTGTGCGTAAATGATCACGCATGTCAAAGCCCGGCTCCACTTTTACTGCAAACTGTGCTTAAATTGGATGTTCAGCATTAGAACTAAAGCAGTCTGCAGGTGGATTCATGAGCCTCAACACTCAGACTGTATCAGCCACATAATTAACTCAAGCAACAGTTCTCATAACAGGCCATCATTATCATCACTGAAGTAAATGTGTTACGGAGGTTTTGTTGGTCTGATATTTTACAAAGAAAGGGATTAACTGATGAAAAAAAAAGACTTTGGGTGTGAGACTAGCAGGAAAGAAAGAGGAACTGAGGGTGAAGTGAAAGCAAAGGGTGAGAGGAGCGCAATGATGAGCTACAAAATGTTTTGACAGCATGAAGAGCCGGAGAAGAAAGACAGATACTGACAAAGGAGGGAGTGGAGAGAAGAAATCATGTTTAGTCTTGCTTAATCAAATATCTTTGACATGCTGAAAGGGAGGATGGAAGCTGCAACAGAAAGTGAAAGACAATGAAGGAAAGGGAAGAAAGAACGAACATCAAAAAAAAAGTTTAAGAGAAAAGTGAAAACAGAACAAACTGCAGGTTTCTTTTTTTATGCAACAGAAATAAATAAAAAGGATCCGAACTGTACAAACTGTACAAAAACAAAAAGATTTCAAGTTTCAAGTTTCAAAGCAGCAGGTGGCCTTTGTACTGCACACGTACAACTACCTGTTATCATCCCACATGTCAGATACTGACTCATGTTCACGCACACAAATTTGGAACTTTGAGGTTGAAAGAGCACAAAAACGAGGAGAGAGAAGGCGACTCACTCATTTCACACTTTATTAGTGGAAACAAACTTGCTGTTTAACTACGTTGAGGCGTTATTGTGACTACTCGGTCACATTTAGGAACACGTGGCTGCTGGTGCATTTGCCGCAGGTTTGCAAGCTCCACATTCGATGTAGCCCGGATGCTGTCAGAGGGACGTTAAAGTATGCGATGCATGCATGAAACATAAGCGGTTCCTTCAGTGGTCAGACTCCACACAGTCACATCAGGTTCAAACATCCAAGTTTACAGCAGAATTAAACACAGCCTGCTACAAACAGTTTTGCCATCTATAGTTCATTTCCTCTTTCATAACATCTGAACAGTGGGTGATATTTTCTTTATAGCTCATCCGTTTGGAAACTGAACCTTTGACCACGTTTGTCCCGTTGGACAAACCTAAATATCTGACAAATAATATGCTCAACAGCGTGCTAGAGCATGTCCAAGAAATTTGCTCTTTGGTTCTGGTGAGTGAAAATCTAATATTTTTGTAGTCGAGTAAGAGCCATCATGCAGTCTTAGCCATGAGATCAGGCTTGTTGGAAGCTTTAAAAGCCATCACTGTGTTCATATTCTTTGTATTAATACAAGTTCAACAGGACAAATCAGCGAGGCATCAGAGCTTGTCCGCCTTGTTGATCGATTTTACGGGCAACGGCAGAAGATTTTGAAAGTTATGAAGAAGAAGCTGAATGAACAGAAGAAGAACATGAAGATGAGAAGAGGAGTTGACAGAGTTCAGCTGGGTGGTTTCCAAACTGCCAGTCTGCCTGTTGGTCTTGGCAAAAAGCTGATCTTTCCTTGCGTAACCAGACTGAAGACTCGGCTTCAGTCTGTCTATGGGAAAATGCAGCTCAAAGCAGCACGTATCACAATCAGACTTTATTTCTTCATCCGAGTCTGCGCGTTTTTATTTGGATGTTGGGGGGAGTTTTTGGTCCATCATGCACTGCTGCAGATAATAAAGTCCATCTTGTTGTTTTTGAATGAAGCAGATCAGGAGCTGAGGTTAGTTTGAGATACTTGCTTAAGCCAGTTGGAGAAAATTTACTGACAGCAAAATGATAAGTTGCCCCTGTAACATAATTTTTGTGAAATCTGATATTGTGACAACCCTGGTCAGCACCAGCTAATCTATAAATTGGTACTGGACTGGATTATCTTCTGATTTTGCCAATAAAACAGATCAATAAGATTCCATTCTTGCTCAGATTTCAATCTGAAATGCTAACTTTTTAGTTTACTTATTGTTATGGTAGTGACATTACCGCATTTTGTCCCTGACACACACACACACACACACACACACACACACACGCACACACAGACAGTGATGACTGAAATGTTGTCCAGCTGCAAATGTTTGCATGCAAAGAGAGGCCTTAATTTAAATTGGGGAACAAACGAATGCTCATCCCTAATTTTTTTTTTTGTTTGCTGGTTTTGCAGTCAAAGAAAACCGTCCACTCTGCAGGATTTGTCCAATAGAATTCTGGCACTGACAGGATGACATCACTGCGGTGAAACAGAGGTTAATTCTGGCCGTCACTGAATTCCAGGAGTTGTGTAACACCATGCTGACTGAGCCCATTAGGACGTTTCAATGTAAAACCATAAAGACCCTACTGCTGCACACTCTTCCTGGGTCTAGAGAACCTGGTGAGGGGGAAGGCGAATACCTTTACTTTATTTACATTTACTGTTATCATTATGTGATGTAATTATTACCTGAAAATAGAGAGACGTATAAAAAGAATAGGACTATTGCATTGGTTCATATTTATTTTCTCAGGGTGAGAACAGTCTAGCGTGAACTAAAACCACGTTAGCTTACACAGAACTGAGAGGGGGTCACTGATTGGGTAAAAACTTAATCCCAACCAAACAGCTGCTTGATATCATTTCCTTAACAAAGAAGCTCAGCTAGAAAAGTTCAAACTTAAGGGTTTTACAGTTCTTGTTATGAAAGCTGCTTGTTAAGGATAAAAAAAAAGAGAGAGACCGTATCTCTGTCCCTAAATGTTGAGTAGCTTCAACTTGCTCAAAACCCAACCCAGCGTCAGCTCCGATATTATCAAATAAGCCTCGTTCAGAGCCAAGAAAAACCCCAGTATGTTTAATGTAGGGTGACGTCTTCTTCCAGTAAGCCAAGTGGATATGATTAGTGGGTATCGTGCTGGGCAGGGCAGCACGATGAAAACATGCAACCGTTTCAATGAGGAATTATTCATCTCTCCTCGTAAAGCTTTTGATCCGAGCTGTGACAAGAGACGATCGGTCTTGGCACTGAGGACCAACACGGTTGAGAAATTGAGGAGATTTACTGGAACATGTTCACAATAACGTGCGCGCGTGTGTGTGTGTGTGTGTGTGCGCGCGCGCATACAGGTGGGTGTGTGTCTGCTGCCACACCTTCAATCCTAAGATGTGTTTCAGCTCGCCTCGTCTGCCAAAAGTGAGATAAGTTGATGGCAGGAGTATAGAGAGGAAGACTGAGCAGGGCGGTAACCCAGACCTGTTATGGTCTGATTTTAAGTGATTTACTCACAGTGTACAAGTTCATTTGAATTTAGGTTTATTCATGTAGTGCCAATTTACAGCAGCAATTATCTCTTACCTTTCAGTATGCAGAGAAACCCAAAGACATGTCTCATTCTTATCATATAATAGTGGTTTTACTTTCTCATGCTAAATCTAATTTAGATTTAAAAAAAAAAATACTGTGAACATTGTGTATTTTCTTTGAATATCCTGTCAGGTTTGGACAGGTCCAAACGTTCAACCATAGGGGCTTCATTTACAGTTTACAGTGAAGGGGTGAAAGATCCAGCATGTAGGGATATCTTAATGCTATCAGCATACTTCCAGCGTGCATCGTTTTGGGTGTGTTTGTTATCAGTCTGCCTGAGATGTGAGATGCTCTTCCAAACTATTTTTCTAAGCCTATTGATGCTGTAGTGAATCCCATTCAAAAGACCAGCATCTCTTGTCTTGAGGTTGATGGTTGATAACTTCTAATTATCTTTTTATGATACAAATAGGACAAAATAAGCGTGCAAGTGTATGGATGTCTCCACTGATAGTAGTTAAAATGTCTTCTTTATCTGCTTTCTTTACACATTAGCAGGGGAAAGACAATCCGTGCTCTCTATTAGTTCAGAACCTACCATTAGAGAAGCATCAGCATGTGTACAAACGTATAAAATACATTAATTCATGAGAAGAACCATTAACTTTCACTTTCTCTCTTTTCCACCCCTCCCTCTCTTGGGAACTCCAAATACAAAAGGCAGGCAGGATCCTGTTGTGTTTCCCAGCGGAGCAGAACCTGCTACTGTTGTGAGATACTGGAAAACTCCCACAGTCGTGTTTCAGGCCTGTGACAAAACCCCACAAACTAATGGAGGTGTCTCCCACCCACTCACGTAGTGGAAGACCACATAGCGCGGTCCTGATTTAATAAACCGGAAAACCCAGTTTCAAAACAGGAAAATTTAGGATTTGGCTTTACGGGGAATGGAGAATTTCCATCAAAGAATCGGGTGGAAACTTCTAAACTATTAAAACTAGCAAAAAAAGTAGCAAATTATTTGTGAGTTTCAGCTATTGTGTCATATAATTTGTTTTTGCCAAAATTAAACCTACCCTGAACCCAACACCTGCTTGCAACAATTTTCCAGTAAATACTGAGCTGAATGTTACCAGATTAAAAATTTAGAAAAGGTTTAAAAAGTGGGTGTTGCCTTATTTTAGAAGCCATGATTGCAATATCAAATATTGTTTTCACTGGAAAGTGTGAGACAGTGTTTCAGTGCCACAGCCTCAGTGTTTTGAATCTGTTATAGTAGGTCAGTCTAAAAGACTAACCAAAGTTTGGAAAGTCAAGTTTAACCTGAACAGAACTTCTTTGTTTTCCCAGAGAAAAAAAAAAAAAAATCATCAGCTGCACATGTCATTACTGTTGAAATGAACCGGAGAGAAAATGTCAACAACCAAGTCAAGTCATAGCTTGATACAGTTCAGCAGAACTTAAAAAAAATTATTTTCAAAAAAAACTTGACTATCAAGTTGAGTGTTGAGATGTTATCAGGGTACGCCAGTGTTTCTGCCAATAGGGTTACAGTGTTGGGAGCAGAGCCTTACTTCTTCAATAAATTATTAATGTATCTTTATGAGAACATAAAGACACCACAGGTTTCTTCTTTTAAGAAGCTGTAGTCAAAAATCATTTATATTATAGAAGGACACTACTATTATATAAACATCTGAGGTGTCGAGTCGATGAGAACTGGATTTCATTTCAGAAAATGACAAAAGTCAGATACCCCGATGCTGAAGATACCCTGGACCGCCAAAGTCACCAGTGTGGAAGAATGAAATTTGTACTACCACCAAGTGAAAGAAACTAGAATACTTTGATCGTGAGATGCAACTAATACAGTCTATTGGTCGCCAGCGTTCTTGAAGACAAGGCTGAAGATCCAAGAGAACAACTTAACTCTGTATCCCTGAGCCAGACACTGAAACTCTGCTCTTTGAAAGCAAACACTCCAATAAAAAATAATTAAACTAAAGGTTTTGTACATACTGTCATGTATGTAACTGCAAACCACACCACATATGTTGACTCACTGTGTTTGTATGTTGCTGAGCTCCTGCTCTGTCTGTCTCTGCAGCTGCTGGAGGTCAAAGGTCAGCTCCTGGCTCAGAACAGCAAACCCCAGCAGGCCCTCTCTTCCTGTGGTCTCCTTACACACCAAACCCTGAGATGGGGCAGTCAGAGAAGCGTTCAGGTCTTACCATCAATTCCCAAAGATGCTGCCACTCAGCCTTGCTGCTTATTTTCCCCCAGTGGCTCCCAACAGTATCTCAGTGACAGGAAAGGTGTTCTGGTTTTTAGGAGCAAATATTTGTAGGTTTCAAAACGGATAAAAAGAAACACACAAAAAAACGAGTATCCGAGGGTATATCATCTATTCTGGCACTTATTTTGGACGTCTGTCTCATAACAGCTAATCAGACTAAAGATGATTATGTGGCGATGTACCGCTAAAGCTAGCTAAGCTAAGATATTAGCCGCTAGCTTTTCCTCTAACACTGTCAGGGTGTTGCAATTATAAATATCTCAGCAACTACTGAACAATAAATTTCAAGCTCACATTCAAAACATCCAAGGTTCAACTGACAGACACAAACCCAGCCGCTAGGGACACAAGCTAGTGTACACCTCATGCTACTGTAGTCCCAAGCCTGGGTAAATGGGAGTGTTGTGTCAGGAAGGGCATCCGCCACATAAAACATGCTGTGGACACCCCATGGGAAATAAGGAAACACTCACTTTGTGTTCCCTTATACCTTCACTTTGATTCATGGCCAAATACCTTTTGCGGAAATCAGTAAATGCTAACATGTTAACAAATCATACACAAGTCTGCTAAATGCTATCGCTCAGTGTCTGCTTTTCCATTAGCATTTAACTCAAAGCACCATAGTACCCAGAACTGCTATGGTAGTGTGACTATAAACTCTTACAGTAAAAATCTGTTTAGCATTTAATTACACGGAGCTGCTAATCTAAAGGGCCGAATATCTGCATCAGTTTATGCTAGCAGCACAGATTTTTGATTTTTCTTATTCAGTTATCTTCAGCTAGAATTGTTTTACTTGTTTATAGGTGAGGCGAGGAAAACTCATGATAGCTGGATCATGATTTAAAAAGACAAAGCAGACGCAAGTCACCTTATAAGTCATCCTGTAATATTTAGTCTGCAGCAGCTCTCAGAAGTCTCAGTTTGTGCAACAGAAGAAGGATGAATCACCAGGCAGGCGAAATACAGACAGACGAGAGGAGGTGAAAAGAAATGGACCGAGACCCTTTGAGCACAACACAAGTTGGAAGATAAAGTTCTGGTTGTGAGTCTGAACTTGTCAAGGTGACGGAGTCCTTCAGCGAGCGGCTGTAGGCTGAAAGACAACAGACCGACTGAGTCATCCTGGCAGAACACGGCGATCACCCTCATCCTCCCCTTCGTCTGTGTGTCTCTGCGTCCATGTGAGTCAGTCTGAGAGACAAACTGGCACTATGTTCGCTCAGCAGCCAAATCGGATTTGTTTTTGCAGATATGATCTTTAGTCCTCACTGTCCACACTGAAAGTGGCTACATTTCTGAATCAGAATTATTTAGCTCAACAGAAAATCGAACTAACTTTCGTGTGACTTTTTGACTCTGAACATCGTGCGTGTGGTAATCCAGCTCTACTCGTGCATGTTTGGGTAAAAAGCTCCATGAAGCAGGTAGTTTTATGGAAGCGCAAAGGGTGGAGGTGATAAAAAGGTAAAACACCACAAAATTCCTGGAAGGACTGGTTTTTCCAAGAACGTTTGCATTTATGAAAACACGATCGTTTCATAAACTTCAGAAAGTGACATTTAAACCAACAGACAAGCATTCGAAACACGGCTTTATCTCAATTGTTCTTTTTTTTTTTTATTATTTTACTTTCTGCAATTAAGGCTTGAGAGTAGGGGAATAAATCGGATTTGAGCTGCCTGTCTGAACATGGCCTCGGGAGACATCCACAAAGAGCGAAGGGAGGAGAGACAGACAGAGAGAAATCTGGATTCCCACAGAGAAATGAAGGGAAGAATCGAGCCAATGGCATAAAAGAGTGACGATAAAGAAAACACACAGACTGTTGAGAGGAATGCAGTTAAGGCAGTGTTGTGCAATTAGCCCCGTGCCCTCTAGCAAAGATTCATGTTTAATAGACATTACATTAAAAACAAAAATGCCAACTCCTGCCAACAATCGCACATAAAATGATAGTTGATGCCTCAGTAACACAGGTGATAACCATCTAACTGTTTTTTACCGGTGGCATTAAGTTTCAGATTTCAGTGATGCTGTTCTGTTGCCCTTCAAACAAAATCTTATATATTTTATCTTCTACTTGACCTGTAATGTGGTGTGCAAGTTTAACTTTGAGATTGTATATTTATTTATTTATTTATAAGTGATGTAAAAAAGAAAATTAGTAAGAGGCAGGTTTTGGTTTTTTTTAATGTTATTTACCTGATAGTCGCCAACAATGGATGATCTTAGGAAGTGAAACTCGTCTTCTATCAGCTGCCGTAGTTTCTCCAACGAAGCAGGAATCTCCTCTTTGTTTTGCAGGAAATCTGGAGACTGGAGAGAAGGAGAGAGAGAGGCAGGGAATTTAATCATCTTTCATTTTACCAAATGTTACACAATAAATCTGCGTGTCCTGAAACTGCAGCTTTTGCAGCACCCGCAGACCCCTGTGAGTCTGAATCCCAACAGCCGATATCGCAGGGAAAGACGTCCTGTAACTAAAGTGGACGCTCGGAGTAGAAATTGAGGAATGTCTTTCATCTGAAGGATAAAGTGTTCTGCCTGGAAGTCAATTCTGAACTGAAATTAGAACAATGCTGAATTTAGTGAGGCACGCTCCTGTGATTCTTTAACCGCAGGAGTTTCATTTGTGTGGAATTATGCGATGGAAGAGAGGAAGGCTGAAACTGATCAAATCCTGCCCGCCGCAGGGAATGTTGAACCTCCATATTCAATTTGGACTTCAAAGTTTCGCACTTTTGCCCCCTGAAGCGGGAACAGGACATCCTAAACAGCAGCACGCAACTGTTTTCCATCTGCAACATGAAATCAAAACTAAAATCGGACTGAATGAAAAGATAAAGGTGCCAAAACCAAAACATGTTGATGCTTTAGATCATTTGACTTAACATAACTGAACAAAGCAGATGAAGATAAAAAAATGATAGATGAACACCTTCGAGATTAGATGCGATAATTCAGAAGTGCAGTCCTTCTAATGGCCAGCAGGGGGGGCGTGTCCTCTTGCAACTTTTTACTTATAGCTAAAATATTGTTTTTGTCTTGCCAACAGTCCAAAATCTAGAGAATACAGCACAGAAATAATTACTTCTGAGCAACTACTGTCCGATAACATTTGACTTGTATCAAATTTCAACATTTAGCCTGTTGTGCTGACCAGCAGAAACCCAAATAAGTGCGCGTGTGGTGACAAAGCAGGAAGTCAGGTGACTGTGGAGGAGAGGTCATCTCTCTCCCGGTCAGCATGTCGGTTACACAATGCTCCTGATTACCCTCTAAGTGACTGGCGCTAAATAGTAGAAACACAAACTTGGAAATTCTCCAGTTTAGAGGCTGAGCTGGTGCAAAAAACATTTTTAAAAAAGTGAAACAAAGAATCTATTTGAGAACCTCTTCCCATTGTTTGAGTTGGTTTCAGCCGTTAAATGTCAGTGCGCTCTGTAGCATAAACTCAGATATATTCAATGTTGTTCCGAAGGAGAGAGATACACAATGGAGGTGTTGGTGACAACACAACTTTGCCTGTTGAGTAGACTCTCACCCACCCACCAGCTTTCAAACCCCACCACAGAGAGCCATTGTCAGACTGAGCTGAAGCAGCGGACCTCGGTGACTCGTGTGTACATTTTTAACTTAAAGGGGAAAATCAATCTTCATACGTATATAAAAACTACAGATGGACAGCCGGCAATTAATTCTTTTCCTCGCCACACGAGTGGATGCATTCATAACATGAGTGGGCTGCTTGCTCATGACACAGAGTCTGTGTTGTCTGATTAAAAGCAATCAAAACAAGTCCATTGTATTTAATCCCTCCGAGAAAGATTATATGCACCGGCAGGAGCCTGGGAGAGCAGAGAGACATTTTTAGTCGTTAAAGGACGACGGAAGTAGGAAAAACAGTCTTGGTTTACAGTATTTAAATGGTGTGTGACATTCAGTGGACCCAACAAAGTCCTATTCTTTTCAGCAAAAGTAATTAGAAAGTAAAATATAGTGGCTGATGAATGTGGGATGCTATAATTCTCTCCTCATTACTGTACAACCCTTACTCCCAGAAATTATGTTTATATACTGCTAATTTGTTTTTCCAATTATGCTTCCCAACAAAACCTAATTGGTGAAACAAATTAGTCGTCTATAAATGATGTAACTGTCAGAATAATACAACCTCATGTTGCCTGTGGTTTTAAAGAAATTTATGAATACGCATTTGTGTAAAAAGACAAATGGTGTCAGTGTCTAACTAACTAGTTGATAAAATATGATAACCAGTCACCGGGGTTGACAAGTGGTTAGTGGAGGTTCCTGGCAGTCGCTGGGTGTATGCAGCGCTCCACCGTAAACCTCAGGTCAGGTCAGGCAGTACAAAGGCCTGATCAGAGGTTGCTAGGCGTTTGCAGACCGGTCTCTAGGCCTGTGTGACTGACACCTAAACTGAGGACACAAAATGCTACTGAAAGACTCTCACAATGAGCTGCAAGCAACAACCAACCGGACCTCCTTCCATCCTTCTTATGTGGACGCCCCTTAAGGTTTTCAAGTGAGCACTATCATGATTCCTAAAATCACATCTTCAGATTTCACACACCTTTTTAAAGAAAATGGGAAGCATGTTCCCACTGATGCAAGTATTATTTCAAAGATTACCCGACTGAATGTCATTGCAAAAGATTGAGTTGGGTAAAATATTCAGTGATCAAGCCTTCCATTTCAACACCAAGACTTTCACAGGAGCTGCTAACAAACCACATTTAGCTGCCTAACAATCTGCATGACTGAACTGTGCGCTCCTTCTGCCGTGAAGCTCTAAAAGACAAACTTTATCTCACCGTTTAGCCACGAGCTGAAAAATGCTTCTTAAGTACTCACTGCAGGACGTGGAGAGAGAGGAGCGCTCATGATGACAGAAGGCTCAAAACTAATTTCCTGACTGAGTTCAGGCCACAGGGGGGGTTTCTGTGTTTGTATGCGTATGCGTGTTAGTGGGTGGGCTGCACTACTGTGTACATGGAGATGACCCTAACTACAACCTCCGAGAAAGGGAGAGCGCTGGAGAGAGAGAATGTGAGCTGCTCAGTTAATATCCAGCCAAGGTTTGTCAGGGATTGTGGGCGTGATTGATCAGCTAACTGTGTGTGTGTGTGTGTGTGTGTGTGTCTGTGTGTGACAGAGTGAAAAAGAAGATCTAGACTTTGAATTTTGTTAGAAAAGTTCCACTAAACTGGACTAAATGTTGGTCCAATCAGTCAAACAATGCTATATTCTTCCTGTAAAAGCAAATGTAAATTACAAACGCTACTCTAAACCTCAGGGCGCCTACACTTGCATACAGTTTCATTTTAACTATTAAAGTATGAATAACTTAAAAACCATAAAGACTGCCATAAATGCTACTGAACCTGATGTTCCTGCCCCGACTCCCCTCACCAAGGGGGAGTCCCCATTCCAACCCCAGGCTGAGTCTGGGTGGGGCCTGATGACAATCGCAGGTTAAATCAGACACACCTTTAGAAGCATGTAGGTATGAGGAGGGTGGGGCCTTCTTCCTCGTACCAGTGTAGTCCTCTCTGCTTTTTTGTGTCTCTTTAATCACACACACACAAACGTGTAACCCCCCCAGATTTTTTTGTCGCGACTGTTCAGTTTCTTGTGTAAATTTGTGTTGATTTTGTCTTCATGGTGGCACTAAAGGAATCGTCTATTCACCTCACATCGATCCTCTGGAGAACATGAACTCTCACAGATTTTCACTGGCGTGTAAAGACTGTGAGCCAGGCTGTTTTGCTTGAATGAAATTGACTGAATCATTTTTATTTTAAAAAAAACAAATTCACATTTTTGGGTAGAAAACACCACAATAAACTGAACATCCCACACACTTTGACATACTACACCAAAAAAAGGGTAAGTTGCATCCAGCTAATACTAAGCAACATTAAATATTACTAATGATTGTGTATTTGAATACAAATGTACTCTCATTTTAATTCTGCCATCTCTGTGCGCAGGTTTGCATTTCACCCCGTGTCTCTTTATGGTTGTCTTGCGTGCTCTTGTGGCCATTTTGGAGCCCTCTGAGGTTACTGTGTGTCTCTTTGTGGTTACTGTGTGTCTCTTTGTGGTTACTGTGTGTCTCTTTGTGGTCACTGTGCGTCTCTTTGTGGTCACTGTGCGCCGCTCTGCGGTCACTGTGCGTCGCTCTGCGGTCACTGTGCGTTGCTCTGTGGTTACTTTGTGTGTCTTTGTGGTGATCATCCATCTGTTTGAGGTCA
>VUQK01007428.1:1287-16080 GCA_015106715.1 Bujurquina vittata | reverse complement strand
TAAATTTGTTTGGTTCAAGAGGTGGTTATAATTATAATTATGACAAAAAAACTGCCAGAAATGACAGGTTTAAAAAAAAAAAAAAAAAAAATTGCTTTCTTACATCAGGGGTTTCCAAACTTTAATGAGTGTGAAGGCTTGTGTTATATATATGGGATGTGGAGTTTGGCATTTACTGGGTATGCTCTGTGTAATACTGTAATATATTTTGGCAATTTTTTAGAACTGTTGTGTTTGGTCTTTTTTTTTTGAAGACTAAAAGTCAGGATGTCTAAACTTCTGCTGCTTGAAAATTTGACCATCCATAACAGTTCGATGAAAGTGTGGAAATAAATCACTTGACTTTGCCCCTTGATTAAATAATTGAATCATGATTTGTGAATATGGGCCTTTCCATCTCTCAGTACCTGTTGATCCTGTGGTGCTCAGTTAATAAATGTGTGAGTGTGAAATGGACCACACTGCAACCTTAATCCCCTGGATTTGATTTGGTGTATTTATGTAGGTTTAGTTCCCAAGACCATAAATGAATAAAGGCAGATGGTGCAAGAATATGGCAAGTCTCTCTCTACATGGTTCTAGAGGAATGTCTGGAGTGCTCAGGCCAACTAACCACAAACATGGTTCCAGTCTCTCACTAAGATTGCAGTCTCTGTGATGAGATGGCCATCATAGCCTCTTTTTTTTTGACAAATTAATATCCAGTTGAAGTTAGCAGGAAATACTGGGAGTGTGATTAAAATTTCAGGTGAGATATCCACAACCTTTGCCACTTTGACTGCATTGCTGTATTTGCACTGACCTGATTTTCACAGTCAGTGGCAGTAGTAGTGGGTTAGATTTATCTGCCTATCAATTAGAGTTGTTTCATAAGCTTTCATCAGGAGAAGTGTCTGATTTACTCTTTCACATTGTTCCATAGACAATAGGATTAATGCCGCCATCATCTTTTGCAGGCTTGTTTTTCTAGTGACTGGCACCGCTTTGATGCTTTACACTGATGAAGGATATGCCGCAGAGTCTGGCTGTGGGCGCTGATGGCAGGAGACCGACTCTGATGACTTGTTTGTGTGTCACTTGATGTGTCTAGCACATATTTCCTTCTGTGCTCTGGGAATAACAGTGGTGTGTGGATGCATGTGTGTGCGTGCGTGCGTGCGTGCGTGTGTGTGTGTGTGTGTGCGTGTGTGTGCGTGTACGCGTGTGCGTGCGTGCGTGTGCGTGCGTGTGTGTGTGTGCGTCTGTGTGCATAAACTAGGTCAGTAGGAGGACAGGAAACCACTGTTCACTTGTCTGGCTGCAGTGTGTTGCTCCAAAGGTTTTACACAAACACACTCACATATGGCACACACAAGGAGGACCACAGTTGTGCTGCTGCACATGTGTCTTTGTTGCAATGCCTACAGTTAAAAATCAGCACAGTTCCTACTTATTTGCACTCAAGTATATGTCGCTTATGCCCTAATGGCCTTCCTTCCTTCCCGTGTTTCCTCCCATACTCTCACTGAACTTCTTATCTTCAGTCACAGTGGCATTTGTTTGCCCCTCTCCTGCTTAACCTTTATATACCTGCAACATAAAGAACCCCTGCTCTTTCCAGCAGCTCACACCATAGCTTCTCCCCCTCTCCGTCGGCTTGAGACTTACAGAGAATTCCTGAGGTTGCTTAAGCCTCCATACCAAACTGAAAGATAAAAAAATTAGAATAAAATTTTTTGAAAATGTTTTTTTTAATGCTTTCCTCATGTGGCATTGTCTTCTCTGCTATCTCGTTTGTTCCTTGGGGCATAGCAGTGTAGACCATAGCATTAGAGGAGGTAGTTGTGCAGTGTCCCAATCCCACAGCAAGTTTCAGCCATCATCTAAAAAACACTGCAGTGCACAGAGATGCAGAGGCCAAGAGAGTTCAAAAGGGGGGGAGGAGGAATTTGCTGTAGAGAAAAAGGAGTCAACATGAAATGAAGGAAAGCCGGGTGGGGACAGAAGAGTTAAAGAAAAGGATTTATATATATCAGCGCAAATACAATGCACATAAATCAGCTTGCAGGGTGAAATACAGTGAGAAAAAGGTGAAAAGAGTTTCAAAGGGACCAAATGGTCTAAAATTCATGTTTTTATTGAGCATCAGTGCTGACAAGTATAACTTATGATTTTAAATGTTTTATTGTAAACAAAAAAAAATTGTTTTTCTTCTGTTTTCAGTCACAAGTTTCACATACTTAGTGCCTTGTGATATTTTAGGTCTTTCAGTTTGTACATGAGTGCAGCCTAGGTCCTGCTGGTATATGGGAAGGGTGTCCATTTCCTCTGAGTGAGTGAAATGTAATATAGCAGCTGAGTCTAGGCTGAAGAGCATAAGGTGGAAAGGGCAGTGAGTGAGCGAGAAATAATCGTGAAGATAAGCGTGGTGTTGTGTTAAGAGTTGTTAGCAATGACATAGGCAAGCGTCTGGTGTCTATGTGTTGATCGCCACACTCCCCCAGTGCTGTAAGCCACAAGTTAGTACTGAATGGCAGCTCTAAGTCTCTCAGACTCAGCAGGATATTTGACATGTTTGCCACTGCGCTGAGCAGCAGGATGGTTGCCTCTAATACTGTGTGTTGTTATACTGACAGGTTGATGACTCTGGATAACAGGTTGACAGCCTGCACCCATGTGCCCAAGAGAGCTTCTTTTGAAAAAAATTGCAATTTGTGAATGTTCAAGTGTATGGGCACCTGCTTGTCTGTCTGTATTTGTTTATTTGTAGAGGCCAGTAATGACTAAATTGCCTATATGGTCCCAAGAGGCCAAGGGATTGACAGGGAACTCCACAGTGGAGGGGATGTGAATAAGTTTGCTCCATTAAAGCCGAACGCTTTTAGCCTGATTTGCTGGCTCAGCAGCACTCACTCCTCAACTAATCAATAAAAAGAAGTTAGACCGGACTTCTTCTGGTGGGCAACCACTTAAAACCATCCATCCCCCATCAATAACCCAAAAAGAAGAGAAGAGCTTTGCTTTCTCATTTTTCTATGGTTTTGCATTACAGACATAAATTTAAATTTCCATCCATCCATCCATCCATCCATCCATCCATCTTCTTAACTAACTTGGGGGACAGGGGGACCCTATCGGGAGTCTATCCCAGCTGACACATGGTGAAAAGCAGGATACAGCCTGGACAGGTCACCAGTCTGTCATCTATGACTAACACAGAGACAGGCATGCACATACTCTTACAGCCATCCCTACCTTTGCTTCAGTCATATCTAACTCAAACATTCATGAGAACAGTGAATCATAAGTTTGCCCTCACCACATGACTGGACAAGCTGTGCTACATATCGTTATTGGATAATTCAATCAGCTATAAATGAATTTTACAGTGGTAATAACAAATGGTTCACTGTGAACCACACAAAAAAAGGATGGACATGAAATTATGTAGCGGATAATGACCGATACATTTATCTGAGTGACCTTTGGAAAATTAATGATTCACTGTATTGACAGAGTTTGATGAGACTCATTGCTCAAATTTATCAACACTCATCAAACGTGATAATTTTCACTTCTCGAATGAGTTGCTCTTTTGTTTCTTAGGTTACCTTGTAGTTAATTGAACTAAATTGCATTAGGCTGTGCTTGAACAAACAAGACATTTGATGAAATCACCTTGGGTTTAGGAAATTATGATAGAAAATTTATCAAAGTCTCAAAATCTCATGCCAAATTATTAATCTCTTAATCTTAATCTCCAATTGTTAGTTTGAGACCTGAAATGATTTGTACAGGATACAAAGGCTTAAGAAAAAGTCGCTACTTACAGATTCTGTAATACTACACAAGTACTTACAGTGAAAGATGACTCTTTTAAGTTGCCCTCTTAGATGATGAGGGCTCTTTTCTGTATTGTGACTGGCCAACATTAAGAAAAATCTGGAAGTACTTTGCAACAGATACCCACTTGGCTGTAAAGTTACATAGTACAGCAATTTTGGATGAGCCTCCCACCCCAGCACTCGCTCATCCTCTCAGACAGTGAGTGGGCGACTGGTGAAAACCTAGCATTAACAAATCACCACAGATCAGGGCAGCTTAATGCAGCCCTTTCCTCCTGTGCCTTTAACTGTTAATTGTTATAAGCACATAAACAATAGTCAAGTTGCATTAACAAAATCAGTGTGGGTAATCTTTTCTTAGCGGTGCCATTATGGAGATGAATATCGCCAGGCACTATCAGCATGCCGCAAGCCTGGGAAAGAGTGGGAAGGTTTGGTTTTTCCCAATTTCCTCTTTGTAGGTGTATAACAGTATTAACTCCACTTATCTTGCAGTGTGTGGGGAGAGCGGAGGTGTGTTTCTCTGAGGGGAAGCTCATCATCTCCATTACAGTTTTTTTTTTCCACTGTTACTGTGAAAAAGTGTTATTGATGCCTCCTTAATGGCTTGTATAAGATACAGAGAATACATGATCAGTAGAAAAGCGGAGTTGCCATGGTGACAGATGTAAGGATCGCCATTATAAAACCAGTAAGCAATGAATGCTCTGCGCATCGTAAATCTGTACATTGACAGAGCTACTGTATCATTCCGATGCAAAGCCTCAAATCGAGAAGCTGCTCTTCAGTCATTTCAAATTGCTTCCAGGCAATTGCAGTAGTGTCAGTCTCTTTCCCCTATTTCTTCAGCTGATACTTTTAGATAGTTAGAAATAGTGTTGCTGGTTGTATCTCTGCACTTTGAACTGTAAACGCTGACCTAACTAAACTTGAGCAGGGAACACTGGGAAATACAAACCTCTGGGTCTGACCCTTTGTTAGAGGTCAGAAAAAGCTGGGTGGGGAGGGTGCACAGCATCACGTGCTCCCCAGTGTTTTCACATCCCTTCTTCTCTTTGACTGAGGAACCTTCACAGATGGTGAATGCTTTGCTTCTTCCAGATGCAACCATAAATACAATGGCTTTCAGATGCATTTTGATATTGTAATAGTTTGCCGCGGGGGTGCAGCCATCGTTTTTCTCTCTGTTCATGTGCCCATTCTGCCAGGCTCAGATCTCCTTTCACACTCTCTCTCTAGTCTTTTATATGGATATTTGGGTGGGAATTAGAGAGAAGTGGACGGGAAAATTGGCCACTCTGAGATCACACACATGAATGCATGATACGTGGTGGTAAAATATAGAGGAAATGGTCTCTCTATGGTTGAAACACACAATGAGTTCATTTTCTTAGTTATCAGCTGCCATTCACAGGTTTTTTTGCGCTAGCAGAAATACGGCGTCATTAACGTGGCAGGTTTTGCTCTGAGGTTAACGATTTGTCAAACACTGTGATTTTTGTGCTGTGTGGAGTACAAAGCTCATTATTATTGATCAACACTGTGGCTACTAATCAATTTCTGAGATAGAAATTGAGATATGCTGAAATACTTTGAACACCGAACTGAACTGAATTATTTACTCTGGGTTTAAGTCTGCATTTTATTGCTGAGAACTGTAAGAAGATCTTCCTCTGTGACTCAAATAAGAACCACTGAAATTCGATTGTCTTATGAGCAGATGCTATAAACTACGAACTTAAGAGGAACTTTATGCTTATTTCTTGGAAAATAATTGTGGGTTTATTGGGGGTGTTTTCTATAATAATAAACAATCAAAGTGAGTCTGAGCTTGAAAGACTGTTTCTCCATCTGTAGGAGTGTAGTGATCTTATATCTAGGGTGTAAAGATGGATAGGAAATATGACCAAACTGCGACTGAACAGATGAAACACTCCAGACGCACAGCTTAGAAGAAGAGCTGAGGACTGAGAAAGGCTGGAGGAAGGGCAGTAGGTTGAGGGGCTGAGGCAGGATGGGAATGGAAGACAATAAAGAAAAAACAAACAGTCCCCGGCAAGGAGCTCCCCTTCTAAAAGGGATTCAAAGAGGATGTCCGGTCCCAGCTCAACCCCCAACCCACTTCCCATGTCCTCCTGACATCAGTGTGCAGCAGTCGATCTGCAATGGCTATTTAGTATTTTTTGCATCCATTATCAACCTTCCTTACTTCTGCTGTGTGCGCTGCATCAGAATGTGATCACATGATGACCCAGACTGATGCACAGCTCAGTGATATTAAAAAAAACTGTCTGCTTTGAATAATCAAAACATCTTTTATTGTATAGCTGGGCACCTGCACAGCCGTGTTTATCGAAAAGCCTATTTATATTTCCGCACTTTGTTTTGATTTCTCTCATTAATTTTTCACTCTGTGTGTTCTGCCTTCAGCTCAGCATCACCTCACAGACCTGCAGTTATGCCTCATCTAATAGTCAAGCGAGGGTTTTCTCCCTGAAACAAAATGCTCTTTTTGCACGTTTGTTTAAGTCCACAGATTCATTGATTAACTAAGGTCTGAAAGTTGAGAGTTTACTCTGCCTTGTGACCCATTTAACCCTTCTCTAACCAATAAGCTTTTGCTTTCTCTGTGTCTCTGTGCCTTTTCTTCAGACTCGTATTCGGCAGCAGGCAGTGAGGGCAGCATCTCCACCTCCGTGGCGTCGCTGCCCCCGCAGGCATCAGGCAGCTCTGCCCCCAGCTCCCCGGGGTCCAGGCGCTCTGTGAGCACCCTGAAAAAATGGCTCACAAACCCTGTCCGCAAACTTAGCGCTGGATCCACTGCGAAGGGCGAGCGTCAGGTCCGCAAACTTGAGGGGAAGCCCGCATCTCTTCCATCCCACAGTCAGAGCCAAGATATGGGCAGCCTCCCGAGGCCTGATGAGACTCTCACCATCTTGCCTGTCACCCACAGAGAACTGGTGAGAAGTTTTTTCTTGATCATATGAACTAATCAAACAAAGCTTTGCCTACGGATTTTGTAGTTCAAGTTCCATTTTACATGAACCGCCTCATAAGTAAACCAAACTTAATTCTGCATCATCAGATCACAAGGTCTTTGTATAAACTGGTTCTGATGCATGAATGACTTCATTCTTGTGCAAATACAAATTACAACCAACATTTTGACCATGCTTGTTTACTTTAGGTAACTCAAAATTGTCAGTGGAGAAGCAGGTTTGATATAGAGTTGATCCCTGCGGGAACAAGTATGGTGTCAGTTGACAGTTTCACTAAATATGACAGCAACATTGCTGACTCTTCCTGCACTCTCTCACCCTACTCTGTTCTGCAATTCCTGTGCCCTCTTTTTCTTTTTGGAGTCGTCCGTGTCTCTGTGTGCCAGTACACACATGCATGCTACAGATTTTGTTATTCTGACACTGTGTATGTGTGTGTGTGTGTGTGTTCCAGGAGTGGAAAGATGGCCTGGCAAGCCCTGAGGACCTATCACCAGCTACACTACAGTCACCCAGCTGCATAACTGACTCGCTGATCGGCTGCACGTCACTGCCAAACACCCAGGTCTGCCATCTTGATATGCTATAAAAATAACACTCAAACGGAACACTGACCTGTTATAGCTTATGATACGTATCGCATAAAAATAACATCAAGCGAAACTGGCTTAAATACAGTTAGTAATCTTTTGAAGCAATGCTGGTTTTATCAAATCTAAGAGCTGGCTATGAGATTGAAACTATGAAAATAATCCATTAATGATTCATTTTAGCTGACAGTCTCAGAGAGCAGTAGAAATAATATTCTCAGTGAGGATGCAGCCTTGTGGGGAGGTGACATCAATGCTCTTTGTCTCCATGGCCCTCCAGCCAGCTCTGGAAATGACTAACTCTACTGCTGCTGGAGGAGCTCAACAATGAAGCAAAATGAGCAAACAACAGCACGCAGGAGGGCTACTTTTCGCAGCCGCACATACTATGTACATATGATGAGGCACATATCGAGAGCACACATATGCACAGATGCAGATGGAGACAAATTGAATACGACACTATCTCAGAGCAGATCGATGACCCCAGAGGACCAGAGGGCAGAATCTGACAGCGACCTGTGTGATGCATGACTCACATTCAACACGTTGCAAAAGGACACGCCTGGAGATAAATAAGAAATGACAGATGTGGTGGAAGATGACTCCACTTCTAGAACAAAGCAATGTTTGACAAAGAAGTGAGCACATTTTCATTCCTCCATCAAACTTAGTTGCTCGAGGCAAAAGGAGCGTCTTGAGCTGGGTGTTCAGAGCGTCCCTTTCTTGCTGTGGGAAGCCTGGTGGAAAACGGTGTTTGTTTGAACAGCGTTCGTATTGCATTAGCCTGCGGTGCCTGTGTCCCATCAACAGGAAACAATAATGATGTCTGAGCATTTAAACACTGTGAAGTGTGTCCTGTTGTTGAGTCAAGACCTGGGCACTTAAACTATAATTTCTGCCTCAACAACACTTTGAAAGACAATAGCGTGATTACATCAGAGGGATGAGGTCAGTGCTTTGGTGTTTTTACTGCCAGTGTTTGGAAGGAGAGCGTTAGCTACGCAGAGGAAGAGAGGTAGTGTTAGAGAGATTAAATTATGTAGGTCAATCATCTCTGATGGTTCCTGTCATCTACAGCACCTTCCCTGGCCACGGGTCCAGTTTACACGCACTCTTCTTTTCCCCTCTTTTCTTCACACTATGCTGTTTTTGATCAAACACGAGAAAATTCTTCAGATGTCAGCAGCCTAACAAGCCGCTGTGTTAAAAACAAACCCGAACAAATGATCAACAGATCTATTAAATTGCTTTTCCTGAAAAGCAGTTTATACAGTCTCTCATCTTGACCCATAAAAAAAACAAAACAGAAACCCCTCAATTAAGGAATAAACTTTCAGTAAAAGAGGAAAAGAATAAAGTGGTGCGTTTGTTGTGAGAGGTCTTCAAAGCCATCCTTTGCTTTGTGGCACCTGCATTATTGCTGTTAAATTAGATTTTTCTGTACTTGAGACATAATGAAATCATCTAACTCTGTTTGTCCTTAACATAATATCTTAACTTTGATGTGCATTTGTGTGGATGACGACTTGGCCCTTTGCTCAATTCCTCATAAAAATTTGAAATTGCAGATGCCGCCTCTGCAGTTCAAAAGTCCAGTCGTAAGCACTGGCAAATATGGCTCATAATTACTGTTGAAACCATAACATTTTAAGCCACACTTAAAATGTGAATTTAAAAGCTCTTTACATCAGAAGCCACCTTTACTGCTTGTGATTTGTAGCATTTTGATCCACAGCTTTGGATATGAAATAATAAAAGACAGATTATGAAATTAGTGAACAGATGTGAAATTATGGATTTGTCTTCAACACTGTGCTTTAATCTTAAACAAAATCAGTGCTTTTCTGTGGTGTGATCATTTTTGTTCTCATGTCTGGCAGATGATACTTTTAAGATAAAATTCTCCTTTGACTTCTTCACATGAAAGTTGGATCTTGAATTTTATTTTCTGACCGATACAAAAAAAGAGGAAAACGGAGGTTTATAACCACTTCACTCTTGACTGGACTGACTGCATTGCTTGGAAAGTTTTTTTTTTAATTCTACAAAGAAGGCTTTCCCTCAGCTTATTCTATAACTGTTGTCAGTTTATTTCGTGGGCTTCTGGCTAGAAAACAAAACTTACAACAGAGGGGGACGAGGGATTTTTTTCCTTTGGTTTTGCCACAGCACATCTGGAAATGATCAGGGAGCCAGGGAGACCTGTCAGCTAGGCTGGAGCACTCCTAGCGGGGCAAGACGAGCTGGGGGGAGAGAGGGTCTTCATGGAGCCTCTCTGTCTCTCCCTGCTCGCCTCTGTCTTTTACTTGGCTTTGTCTCTTTCACACACATCACTGGGACATGACAGAAAGTCCAAAATTTCTTGATGGCAACAAGTTTATAGAGGAGAAGGCAGGTGAACAAGCTGAACTAGACCAGAGAAGAAAAGGAGAGTTTTGTCCCGCCTTCCATTTACTTATACATGCATCAGTCCACCCATGTATTTATTTCTCTTCAGGGCAGCCTTCTGCCAAGCGGGTCTGAGGGATTAGGCCTATGTCTGTAGTGTGTGCAGATTTGTATATGTGTTTAAGGTAGGGAGGTTCTGCTTGGCTGGGACAAGAGGACACAGGGATTCAGGTAAAGGCATATGGCTGCCTCTATAGGTTCGCAGAGTCGGGAGAGAGTGAAAAGGCTACCAAGAAATTTCCAAAAAATAGAAGAAACAACTTTAGTTATCGGTACAGTTAGGCAGACATATTGTAGCAAGTTTTTAATGACCATACAAAGGGGATAAGTGTGCTTATTGTGAGAGGGTACACTAGCATGGAAAAACACAAGGGTCGTGTGCAGATGTGAAGTATGTCTCAGTTGAGTTAGTCATGACTTAAGTCTTTGCAGGCCCTCTTTGCGGTGTGCACAATGACTCTATATTTGCACTAGGACCCCCACAGGAAATTATATCAATTCCAGGAAAAAGCTTGAAAAGGAGGTCATGTATATACCACATGAACACAGTTGATTCGATCACAGTAACCCTGGGTTTATCTCACATACAACGTGGCAAATAAAGCAGGAAATACTGATGTAGAAGCTGCTGTATACTAGTGCAAAAGTTAAACCAAAAGAATTGTGCGATGCATTTTGATCTATATATTTGTTTGGCAAATGTATTTATTAATTTAAACTTCAGTACTGTAATGCCACAGAGTGCAGGTATGCACTAAATCTTTATCAAGAACAGCTTTATTTGTTATCTCCTGCAACAATGAATCTTGCTTCTTCCTCTGACTATTTATTTTTTCCAAGTGTAGCTCAGCATGCATCATTAACAGCAGCAATCTGAATCAGATCTTTTTATCATTCAATCTCTGTTACTCATGTGTCTCTACGCTCCCTGATCACCTTGGCAACCTACATCATTACCATTTCTCTCCTGCTCCTTATCTCCCTTTGTTTACTTTATTCCTGGCTTGATCCACATTACTGGCATAGGACCTTTGATAAACGGTTTGTGTGTCTGTCTATCTCTGCCTCCTCAGGACACGCAGTCCATCGGTGTTCTGCCAGATGACAATGAGTCCGTCTTGATGGACGACACATCCAGCCAATGGTCAGCTGCGGCTGACACTGAGGAGGAGAGGAAGAGTGCCTTAGAGAAAAGCATGTATGTGTGTTATCAATGCATACCTCACATAAATTTATCTCCGATGACAATTCGTGCTGTCGTGCAGTCTCGAAATAAATGTGTTGTCTCAAGCAGCATT
Organism: Bujurquina vittata; assembly: GCA_015106715.1. Lineage (NCBI taxonomy): Eukaryota > Metazoa > Chordata > Actinopteri > Cichliformes > Cichlidae > Bujurquina > Bujurquina vittata. The sequence continues at coordinate 4,918 of VUQK01007428.1, read as the reverse complement.
ATTTTCGAGTGTAGCTCTGCTCTTAGAAAGATTTAAAAATTGCAACTCAACATGCAGCCAAGAGTAGGCTGAGAAGATCTTCTTGCAGGCGCTTGTAGGGCATATGTATGTTGACTTGATGGTGGAACTAAATGACAAATTGCTGATCCTAGAGACACGGATATTTGCAAATAATTTGGCAAAAAAAATTATTTAAAACAATTTTCTACAAACCACTGTCTGTATCATCAAAGAATATTATCTCTTCCAGTTTCTAGCATGTCAGAGACTGAAAAGCACAAGTGTAATTACTAAAATTAATGGTGCCTTCATTCCATTCGGTTGCTTTATTTTCAGATTCATTGTGACACTGTCAGGTTTTACTTGGACACTTCAAATAACTTAGCTGCTGTCAATATCTTTCATGGTCCTTTTCCAACTATGACAAGATAAATACCTGTTCACAAGGACCTATGGGGCAGGTCACTGCACCGAAGAAGAGCAAAGTAAACCTTTTTCTTTTACTTGTCTAACAGTTCAGATTGATTTATGGAAGAAACTAAATGATTTCATAGTAATTACACTGAAGATAGACACAATATTTTAAGATGATACACATGGTAAGTACCAACTAGTTATCTGAAGTTGTTATGAAAGTATCTGTGAAACACATTTTTTGGCATTTGGTGATTTCAGTGACTCTGATGCTAAAACTGTAATGATTTATTTATCTGTTGAGCTTTAGTCACTCTTTATTAGCAGTCATCACATGACTAATGTTCCATGCTCTGGTCATGACGTGGTATCTTAGCCTTCCTCATGATAAGAGGGCAAAGTTGATTCACTTCATGATGACTGTAAGGCAGTCCCAAAAACCCTGGGAAACACTGAGTGTTTAGTTAAATTTTGCATGTTCACTTGATCTGATGTCCCCTTACTTAACAATTCTGTTAATTAATTGGATTTATTGAGAGTGTACCGGCTGCATACTAGCTGTGTTCTGTCTGTAACTTGTAACAAAGCACATCTTCATTTGCAGGAAACTTCTTATAAACTTGAAATCTGTTATCAGTTCCATTCTGGAAGCATATTAGGAAACTGGGACCTGTAAAATGAAGTGTTTTGCAGCGTGCAGAAGGAATTCAGTGAGATAACCTAAACCCTAATCTTTCTCCATTTATATTTTTATAGGTATGTGCTGAAGGAGCTTATTGAGACTGAGAAGCACTATGTGTCAGACCTGGGGCTCATAGTGGAGGTAAACCACAAAGTCTGGCAGCTAAGAACACACAATCTCCCTGACAAAAAAGGAACACACTTAGTCATCCCCCCAGACTTTCAGAGCGAGCTCTAAAGCTTAATCATCACAGTTCTGTCACTTTACGCCACACTCTGGTCTGCCTCCATCACACCATCTCCAATCTTAAGCAGATTTTGTGAGTTATTAGCTTTAGGAGCCTTATGTTGCCAGAGAGCCGTCTCCTGTTGCCTTAAATAGTTCAAGATATTTTGGTTCAGAAAAGAATTCTTGCCATCTGAAAGTTAATTAAAGCTCCATAACAGTGGGTGTGTGATTGCTGCTCTTTGTTATAACAACTTAGCTATATTTACTTTTTCTGTTTAGAGCCAGCTTCAGATTTTTGTAGGACTGAAGAGATAAGAGCAGCTTTCCCTTCTTTCTACAGGGCTACATGGCCACAATGAGCTCCAAAGGTGTTCCGGACGACATGAAGGGAAAAGACAAAATTGTTTTTGGGAACATTCATCAAATATTTGACTGGCATAAAGAGTAAGTCCCTAGTTTTATATTATTTTTTAAGTATGTGTAAAAAAAAAAAGTATTCTAACTGCATGCAAAACAAAAGGCAAACAATAATTTGCAGAGGACTGTGTTTGTAGCTGAGAGAGGACAGAGGAACAAAAGTGCAGGAGGGAAATCTGACCTTCTGTTTTGTTGATGGTTTTGTGTCTGTGTGTGTGTGTGTGTGTGTGTGTGTGTGTGTGTGTGTGTGTGCGTGTGTGTGTGTGCGTGTGTGTGTTTGTGTTTCCTCTATGTAGCTACTTCCTGGGAGAGCTGGAGAAGTGTTTGGCAGAGCCAGAGAGGCTGGCTCAGCTCTTCATTAAACATGTGAGTACAATGTAGACACACACACACACACACACACACACACACACACAAGCTCACCCAGATCATTGTGAGTATCTGGGTCTTCTTCCTTGTGCCGTTTGGAGCGAAGGTGCACTGAGCTGCAGAAAAGAAAACATAAAACAACAAAAAAAAACCCTGCAGAGCTCCTGTTGATCCTTTACCATACCTCTTTCCGATTCTCTCAGTTGCCAACCTCTCCTTCCTCTTCCCTGTTACTGATACGTCTTAGTCAGGCTGTGTTTTTACAACAGTGCACATGGATAACACACACATACACACATGACACGCTGTCTGGTCTTGCAGTCTGGACTGGAGGAAACACCAGGGAAAAACAGTCTGAAAAGAAAACAAGAATAAGAGGAAGAATAATAAATTTTAAACTCAGGCACTTTGATATGAAAGCCCCCCCCTCCCCCCAGCCGTAAAAAAAAAGCTTTCTGTCATATCTTGACTCAAGAACGATGATATGTGCAAAACTATTCCCCGTTTAGTTTATTGTTCTGCTAATAGAACCAGAGTCAGTATAGGGTCCCAAGACTGACACAGCAGGCACGATTCAATTTATGTATACTGGGTAAGTGGTGGCACATGCAGACAAGATAGACACGATGTATAATTTGACCAAGTCGACTTTGCTTCTTTTGGTGAAAATGATTAAGTTAAATGTGTCTCTTTTGCTATATCTGACTGTAGCTCTTTAAACAATTCAATGAGGCTCAGCCCACTGGATAATTAACTTAAAAAGCCTGTGGGGGAATAAAGAAACTTGTAACTAAATCTAAGCATGGTGTCAAACTGTGAAAACAAGCAGACTGGGAACATGGCCCTAATGAAAAACAGAAAGCCCAATCTGCTTTTAAGGAGAGCTGTGTCACTAGTATGTAACACATGTGCTCACTTGCACATATGCAGCATATAAATTCATACGAACATGTAACTACAGAATACAGGACCCCCGAATATGCAGTGTTACATGATGTCCACGTTCGTATGGAGCAGCTCGCTCGTTCTCAAGGTTACAGAGCCATGTCTGTTGCTAGGTAGAGTCTTATATCGGCAGCCTTTAAAAGGCTCTGGTTACACAGAGGGCAACCTGGGTAAATTATACATAACCTGATGCTCATCTACATATAACTCCATTAGGTCTCTCAGGTCTGCCACATCTACACTTCCATGCCAATTAGTCACAGAAGAGTAGGCGCTACCAGAGAGAGCTAGCTTCAAAGGCCCTGTCTTAGGCAAATCATTATTGCTCTGCTCCCTTTCATCCCAAAGTGCAATCGGAGACCCCCACACCGATTGCTCATGTTTTTACTCACTTTCAGGGGCGTTTTCATTTACTTGCAATGCTATTAAAGATCTGTTTTTCTCACAGTGTCTTCTTTTTTTTAACTTTGTGGCTAACTTTTTGTTAAAAAAAAAAAAAAGAAGCTCAGTTAAATAATTTTTTAATGTGCATCGAATTGCAGGAGAGGCGACTGAATATGTATATCGAGTACTGTA
>VUQK01007426.1:24922-44071 GCA_015106715.1 Bujurquina vittata | reverse complement strand
GTGATTGGATTTATTTTTTTTTTTTTTTTTTTTTTTTATTTTTTTTATTTTGTTGGGTATGTTATTTTTTATTTTTTCTTTTTTTTTTTTTTTTTGTTTGTTTTTTGTTTTTTTTTTTGGCTTTGTTGCTCAGATGTAGAATAACTGGAGAAATCATCCCAATTACCTTAACATACAGATGCCTGAACAACAGAGGCATAATGCTGCTAGAAAGGATTATACCTCTGTAGAGGTGGTCGAGAACAGAATCCCCCTTTTAAAAAAAAAAATAAATTAGCAGGTTAGCCGTTTCACTCTATTTCCACGCTTTAATACTTTTTAAATGTAAGAATATCATAAATGATCTGCAAATTCATGTGACTTTTCTTTCAATGCTGTTGCGCCTGCTGCATTCCTCTGCTGCTTTTCAATTTGTGCACTTGACTTCCTTTTCTGCTCCCTCCCTCTCATTTTATTTATTCTCTCCCCTTCAATCTGTTTCCTCCTTGTCTATCTCTTCTTCACATCTCTCTTGCCCGCGGTCAGGGAAAAGTTCCTCACTGAGATTCAGAGTCCCCGCTATGCCCGTCTGAGGGATTGGCACCACGACAGGTCTGCTCGCGCCCTCAATATTAAATCCTGAGCGACATCCTAGACGCCCTGGGACGCAGAGCCCAGCCAGAGCCTGCTAGCGATAGCTACACTGCAGTGACTACGTGATAAAGACGACGAAGATAGTGGACTGTCTCCTGGCAGTTAACAAATTCACCTTTTTAGATACAGATGGACTCGCAAAGAAATTTGAGTAAGCGAAGAAAAGCAAAGTAAAAATATGAGAAATCCTAGATGACAAAAGCCTAAAGTGGAACCTTGCATACTGAGCCTAAGTGTAAGATCTCCCTCTGAAATTCTGACTTGATGATTGTTGAAAACACTGTGGACCATTGTGTCTGTAGCCCTATTTTCTATTTCACACCACCTTACTCAGAGTAAACCGGTGGGAAGGTGGGGAGGGGGTCTCGACAGTGGGAAGCACTGTTTGTTCTTCTTTGATTGTGAAGTTCAGACCCTCCTTTTGATCTCCGTCTCTTTTTGCTGCCTGTTTACATTTATTTTCTTCTTTTTAGAGTTTTCAGTTCTGATCCCCTCTTCTAATAGGCTTCTCACACAATTAAAGAAAAAATCTGTACTTTTTTTTTCCTGCTGTCATCAATAATACATATAAAATATAAAACCTCTGGAAAAAAAAGCAACTCTTGTTCTCTGTCCTTCTGTGTTTCTTTTCTTGTTTACTTCAAGCTTACAAGGGCACATCTCCTGATAACCATTTTCCCCTCCTCCAGCTAAGTCACAGTTGCTTTACTTACATAGTACTGGACAAAAATGATTACACAGAAGCGGGGCTCTATTCAGTATTTATGCAGGCTGGAATTAATGGGATGTCTTAAAGAGCCAGGTTCAAGGTTTACTTTTATTGCCCCAGAGAGAAAATTGTTGTGCATTCGGGCATAAAAACAACAAATGTGCATACTCATTTATAAAGTGCTGAGATGAACAGTGAGGAAATTCACTCTCTAGTTATTTGCATTCTCCTGAAATACAAAAAAACCCCACAATCTCAAAGTGCTATAGCTTTTGACACATTGCTAAAAAAATGATTTTTGGTATGTAAAGACTTTTCATTAGTAGCATTTATTTTTGCAATAATGCTTCTGGACGGATAAAATAAAACTTCCATGGTTAAGGACATGAAGTGTTATTAAAAACAGCAAAATGTCCAGAGACAAGATCCCTCCGAGTTTGAGGTTTTAAACACTTTTAAGCAACTCTCAGCTTCTGTAACAAATCTCATATCATGTAAGGGGAAGGCTTAAAGCTGTTCTTTATGAAGGGGGATGGTTCATTTTTAGTCTTTTTCAGCACCAACACTGGTCCATAAACATCAAAATACAGCTTTATTAGTCCGAGGCGCACAGACCCGTCTGGAAGATGTAGATAAATTATTATTACACATGGGCAGAATTTTCACTGTTTAGCAAATTATTCATAAACTAATAAAACGCATGTCAGCAGTAAGGACAGCGGTTTCATTTAATTCTTTGTACACTCACTGGGCACACCTTTCTAGTACCAGGTTGGACCTTATTTTGTCTGCTTTAATTCTTCATGGCACTGATTCAACACAATGCTGGAAACATTCCTCAGAGACTTTAGTCCATATCAAAATCATAGTGTCACGCAGTTGCTGACGATTTGTCAGCTACACATTCACGATGCGAATCTCCCGTTCCACCACATCCCGAAGGCGCTCTATTGGATTAAGATCTGGTTACTGTGGGGTCCATGTGAGTGCAGTGTCATGTTCAAGAAACCAGTTTGAGATGATTTGACCCTGTGACGTGGTGGGTTATCCTGCTGGAAGCAGCTATCACAAGATGTGTACACAGTGGTCATAAAAGAAGGGACATAGTCAGCAACAATACTCAGGTAGGCTGTACTAAGGGGCCCAAATAATGCTCAGTTGGTACTAACAGGGTTCAAACTGCCAAGGATATACATCCCCACATCATTACACCACCACCACGAGGCTGAACCATTGATGCATGGCTGGATGGATCCATGCTTTCATGTTCTGGCCCTACCATCCAAATGTCGCAGCAGAAGTCCAGACCGAGCAGACCAGGCAACGCTTTTCTAACCACCTACTGTCCAATTTTGGTGAGCCTCTGCAAACTGTAGCCTCAGTTTCCTGTTGTTAGCAGACAGGAGTTCCACCTGGTGTGATCTTCCGCTGCTTCATGGTTCATTGTGTTGCGTGTTCAGAGATGCTCCTCTACATACGTTCCTATCAGCTCAAAGCAGCCTGGCCATTCTGCTCTGATTACTGGCATCAAACAAGGCATTTTCATCCAGAAAACTGCCGCTCACTGGATATTTTCTTTTTCAGACCATTCTCTGTAAACCCTTAGAGATGGTTGTGTGGGAAAATCCCAGTAGATCAATGTGGAGAAATCAGTGTTGAAAATTACTTTAAATGCCATTACAAGCGGCAGAAATGACAATAAGGAGGAAGGCACTGAAGAGAGCTCTTGCCACAAAGCTTAGACCTGAACAGCCTATAGGAATGCAGCCTCACATTCAGCCCTTTTAGGCATGTGTCACCACAGTCTGACATGCTTTTAGTCACATTCAGCTTCTTGCAGAGCTGCATCACCTTTACCTCCTCACTGGATGGAGGGTGACACATGTCAGGGGCTTGCTCCATGAAAAATCAAAACCTGCTTATTTCCTCTGCTGGATGCTGAGCTGAGCTGCCAACAAAGTTCTCCACTTTCCTCATTGCTCAGGTCGCTGCATCCCACAGGAGTGGAAACCTAAAAAAGAGAAATGGGTGAGGGGGGTGCAGATGAATCTGAAATCAGAGGTGCAAAGGATGAAGAAGAAAAGTGAAAGAAAATGTTACAGTCAAAGGCTAAATAAATAAATAAAAAAATCCCGTCTGCACAGCCTGTGATAGAGAGAATGTGCACCTGCATCATATCAAGCCTCTTGCTGAGCGCGAGAGGGGAGGGAGGATGTTTGAAAGCAGTGAAAATGTCAAGGATAACACGATTCAGGCTGCTCCGGGTGGGAAGAAGCCAACACAGAGGGTGTACTCCAATTTGCACCTGCAACATTCATCATAGTGAGGTGCAACAGAAAGAAAGAAACCTCATGGTTGTGACACTCCTGTGCCATCAGCCTTTCGACACACAGGGCAGCCTGGCAAGGGATTGTAGCTGGGGCAGTGGTGTTGAATAGGAGTTTGTTTTGTCACTTGTTAGGTGAGGTCCCAGCTGTAAGGCTTGTTGGTGTGTGGAGTGGAGGGCCGCTGACCCAGGGTCTGAGAGTCACACGGGCTGAAGCAGTCTCTGCCCTTTGACTCTTCTGCTCATTCAGCCTTTTGACTTCCTTTCACTCTGTTTTTCTGAGGGTTCTTTGCAAAAATCTCATGGTAGGAGGTATTGCCTTCCTTAATTTAGAAAGATTTTGCTGCCTTACCATCACTAGTCCTGTAAGCCATATTCTTGGTATTGCAAAGGGATTTAATGTTCTTTATTATTCCAAAAATAGCAGACTGCTTTTATGCTTTTTCTTGCTAGATTGCTCCCGGCTGTAACTTCTCCTGCCTCTGTAACTTCTTTCTTGTGCCTTTTTTATTTTTGGCTACATAAAGAATAGAATTTCTATACAGACTTAACCTGATAAAGGCGTAACTATAGGATGAGATTGGTGTAGGCTAATTGATTTCACAATCTTTCACTTTCTTAACGCTAATGAAAGAGGATTTCATCTTCTTTCATTAGTGTTTTAGATGGCACAGTTGATGATGTAAACACGATGGATGCCTAAGGTAGTGTTACAATTTTTTTTATTTTTTTATTTATTTTTTTCCCCCCTCAAGATAAAACGTCTCCAGAGCTCACTGTCTTGGCTCAGAAGTTGTTTTTCTGTCTCCGTCAAGGTTTGAAGCTTTTTCTGAATATAGTGACGCTTGCTGCGGGTAACAGAACTTTGAAATGTAGAAAACGCTTTATTTCAACACTTCTGCACATGCAAGCTTTAAGCGAAACTCTTCTGCATCCTAATCTGAGAGCGGCTGAGTTTCCCGCTTGTCTAACTTTGCCTAACTTTGAACGATGTCAATCAATCTGAGAAGATGTTCGCGTTTCTTATTGCTCTCATTAGAGCTGCGGCTCTTGAACAGCGCTGATGCACAGCTAAGATCTTGAAAGGATGTTGTTCGGCACTGGTTATTTTCAACAAATGACTGATTTTTTTTTTGGTATAATCATACAAAATGGGCCGCAGACACTGTGAACTGATAGAAGCCGCTCCCTTTTGTTCTCTAGTACTGGAGAAAACCCCTTTTATTGTGTATCTCTAACATTCAGCTAAATCTAATACACTACAACAGAATGTGTGGCCACAACAGGTGGGAGCAACACGCTACCCTTTTTAATCCCAATTAATATTAATAATGATGCTTAGGCTCATTCACGCAGAAGGTAATCCGTGGCAAAGCATAATGATGACAGCGCAGCCGTGGCTGCTGATATCCAAACGTGACATCCATTGAAAAGTAACTATAGCTGCTGAGGGGTGTGTGTGTGTGTGTGTGTGTGTACCTTTTCTAATTAGTCATTTTCTCCCCACAGCCTTGAGCCAACTCCCTCACCTGCCAAGGCCCAAGCAGCAAATAAACCAGATGGTGAGTTTTTGCTCCTGCTGATGTGTTAAAAAGAACCCCAGCAGCCTCCAGGAGAGGTTGTGCTAATAGATTCTGATTCTTAAGTGTCAATGCACGAGCATCAGCAACAACAACGTGACACTCAAAACTGTCATCGCAGACATCTGTTCAGATGATTATTACCAAAAAAAAAAATATGTGACTTTTTTTTGGGGGGGGTGTCTGGTGCAGAATCCAAGACTGCAGCTGCTGCACCGAGCACTTCTGCTCCGTCCTGCCGCCCACCGTGGGTCACAGACAGTAATTTTGCTGACCGCTTCCGCCCGGACAAGACCAGCACCGTCGTGACCCAGCACCAGAAGCCAGCCCAGCCGACGCCTATGGAGAACCGCAGCTCTATCCTGCAGGCTGCGCAGCAGGCACCCGAAGACAGCGGGAGGACCCCCATATGTGGTGCATGCAACAAAATCATCAGGTGAGACTGCACCGCCGCTACAGACACTTTGATTCCTGTAACTAGAGTAAAGTATTCAGCGTTCGCTCCTTTGAGGTTCCTGCTAGAGACGACAATTTAAGACTGTTAATATTCACCGCACGCTGCACGTCTGCAGCAAATTAAGCCAGTCAGCATATTTCACGGAGTCTGGAGATATCTTGTTATCACTAGGAATAACAGAGAAACCTCAGTTGATATTCTGGTCACTGTTGCAAACAAAGAGCTTTTATTTATTAATATTTGACAAAGACTCAAATTCTTAGGAAAACTTAAAACTTGTCTCCAGCTTTTGGTCACATTTCATAAAGAGACTAGTGTATTTTCCCTGAGTGCCTTTGGATCTCCCACCCCCCTTGAAGCTGGTAAAATTAGTTAGCAAATAAAAAAAAAAATCCCTATTGATGTGTTATTAAAAGAGTCTGTTTTCCAGGGGTCGGTACCTGGTGGCGCTGGGACGATCTTGGCACCCAGAGGAGTTTACATGCTCACAGTGTAAGGCAGTCCTGGAGGAGGGGGGCTTCTTTGAAGAAAGGGGAGCCGTCTATTGTACCAAGTGCCACGATAACAGATACGCTCCTAACTGTGCCAAGTGCAAAAAGAAGATCACAGGGGTACGAGCTGCTCTGTCATATCCAGCAAAATCAAAAGAGGGCTGCTGTTTCAAAGTAAAAGTACAACTTTTTTTTTCTTCCCCCCTCATCAGGAAATCATGCATGCGCTGAAGATGACTTACCATGTTCAGTGTTTCAAGTGTGCAGCCTGCAAGACTCCTATCAGGAATCAAGCCTTTTACATGGAGGAGGGTGAACCCTACTGTGAGAGAGGTGAGTGACTGAACCACTGCAGTCCACAGTCCACACGTACTACACTCGCTGTCTTGCATACCTGAGCAATCTAAATGCAAATTGTGCAATTTATTGTGTAACCGTTGGAAAAAGTACACAAAGGGAGAAAAAAATAAAGACTGAAATGGCACGTTCACATGCTGGTGCAGTGGAAGCTTCACATCCTGCAAAAAACAATAAGAAGTTTCATTTTGTGATGCATATAATGGTTAAATTAATAGTTTTAGGTAAAAAATTATATTTACAACCAAATTTGCTGCCTTCATGCTTGGTGATGGCTGTGATAGCCTCTGTCACACAAAATAAGGCGTAAACGCAGACGTAGCCCCTGGATTTTACAGGGAAGCGTAAACAGCCATTCTTTCTAACGCCCAGCAGGGGGCGACATCTCTCAGCTTGCCAAAGAAGTCAGTTTCTGTAGAAGTCCATTACAAATTGAGTCTACTTCTGTCTTGATTAATGACCTCTGTAACCACTTTCCTAATGAGCTTTTCTTCTGACTTAGAGTTTCAAGTCTTATTTAATAGAGCGTGGTGTTCATTTTTTAAATTATGGCTCCATTTAGAGCAAAATAGACGATAAAGCAGGGCAAGCTTTAGGGCATCACTATTTCACCATTAACAAGTAGCTACCATATGAGCATGCTGCATCCTCAATTTGAGTCTGATCCAAAAACCATGACATACTGTCTGTGCTTAAACTGTGTTCCAAAAGGCGATCCACGTCCACCTTTCTTTTTCTGCTTCCATCAGTCCTTAATAAAGTTTTGGTTCCAGACTCACATGTATCTGAGAAAAGGGCAGTTTAGTTACGATAAAGATCTCAGTCGTGAGCAAACGTGTAGTTTTGACTCAAGGGCTCTGTTCATTCATTCAACCAATGCAGCATTGCAGGCTTCATTAGAGAAAGGTGTCACCATGGTGAAAAATCCCTGGCTGGAAATAAAAGGAAAGGTTGTATTTATGTAGTTCTAAGGAACAGTTGCAAACATGGTGATAATAGTAACAGTAACTGTAGTCAGCAGGGCTGAACAGAGGGTAGCACCCACAGAAACCCCAGCTTCAATAAAAACTTTAATTCTAAACCCGAGTCCAAGCCAGATAGCATTTGCCTGAGCGTGCTGAAAATCCGTGTGTGCGGATTGATTAGTTCCAGCGCCAACTGAGAACATCTTGAGTCATGTAAGACGGCCTGTAGCTCCACACATGGATCGAGCCTTATTATAAATCCGCACTGGCCTTGAGTCCGTGGATGAACAGAGCAAGCTGACATGCCACCACAAAGCACTGAGTTTGTGGTTGGATGTTTGATTTTTTTAATTTATTTTTTAATGGATGCCATAGCTAAGCAACACACAACTCGGCTGATGTCATAGATGTTGGGGTGCAAAAATCAGAAAATTCAGCCGCTGGGTGAATCGGGTCTAGGGTGCATTTTACTCCTGATTAAACCTGCCAAACTAAACTACAACGTTTGACAAAATGTGCCCCAAATAGCTTATTCTATTTATTTGAAATCAAGCGCTTTGTGACACATTTTACCAAATGTTGTAGTATTGCTGTGGGACCTCCATCAGGAGTCTCTTGGCACACTCTGCAGTCAATCATAAAGTGTGATGTTTTCATCTGCTGTAATCTATTTAGCTCCAGTTTACTTCATACATACCTCTATTGGATTTTATGAATGGTGTGCGCGCTTCTATTATGATATAAATGATTTAGCGGGGCATCTGACGTGGATTGCTGCTTTATCAGAGGCGACGCAAGAACCTGAGTACTCATATTCTGAATAATGCCCTCAGCTCTGATAAACATTCTGCTACCTCAGCATCTTTCAGGGATTGTACGGCTCTCACCCACTCACTCTTGAGAAGCAGCATTATAACCTGACACTTTCCCCCAGAGTCCTTGTGATGAAAGAGACTGGCAAATCCAGTCAAGTATCTGGAGCAATTTCCACCTCATCCTAATCCCTTCCCTACACTCTGGAAAGGCATTAATGTACAGTGGGTGGACATAACACAAACACTATAGATATCAAATGCCCAAGAAGAGAAGAAGAAGAGCCAGCATTTGGCATCAAAGCAGCTCTATCCATCTTTATTTTACACCATTCAGTCCCTTAAGTGGTTGTGTGTACCGTGTAGTGAGGATTGCTCATCTTCAGCAGCAAAAAGCCTCCACTTCTTCTGTAAAAGATGAAAGATGGGGAAAACCGTTTCACTCCCTCCGGATCGCGTAAAGGTTAAGTGATGTTTACGTACACACGATTGCCGAGGCCGTGGCGATTCCTTGGCCTGATGTGTGGAACGATAAAAGCTCTTTGGAATTAAAAATATAATTTCACTCTAACGGTTATTTCACGTTTCTTCTACTCACCACTGCTCCACCTGCCCTCCCCTCAGACTATGAGAAGATGTTTGGCACCAAATGCCATGGCTGTGACTTCAAGATTGATGCCGGGGATCGGTTTCTGGAGGCCTTGGGCTACAGCTGGCACGATACGTGCTTCGTCTGTGCTGTAAGTCATTTTGATGGATATAGCTCCTTGTGGGCTCTCTTTGCCCCGTGTCTCGCAGCTGTCCCAGTACAGTGGCACCTGAAAAAAAAAATTTGCCTGCATGTCTGGACCTCAAGCTTTCCCCCCCTCCCTCTCTCTCAGCCTGTCACCTGCAGTCTATCACTCTCTCCATCTCTCTCATTCTGTGAAGAAAACTGAAAGTAAATGCAGTCGAGTAAAGCTTGCTCTGGCCATTAGAAACTGTGTAAATTCACATCGGCAGTGTTGAAGTCTGATATCTACTCTGCCCTCGTTTCCCAATCTGTCTCTCTCTCTGTCTCCTTTCATCTTTAAAGCTCTGCCAAATCAACCTGGAGGGGAAGACGTTCTACTCGAAGAAGGATAAGCCCCTGTGCAAAGGCCACGCTTTTGCTCCAGTGTGATCGAGCGAGGTACGCCCTCAGAAGAAGGAGCACTTCTCTCTCCCTTCTCTTTAGCCCCTGACACATCCGTAGATGCACCACATCCCTTCTTGCCAACCACACACCTAGTTAAACTAAGTCCTTTCTTTCTGTGCTGCAGACTTTATTTTTGTTCTTGCGGCTTAATGCCGTTAGGAGCCTTCAGATGTCACTGCCTCTAATGCCAAATGCTGTATTGCGTAACTGGAAGTAGTCAAGGAATTATGTCATGTCACTGCTAACTTTTTGACTTCCAAGTTGTTTTTAGGTCACTAAAAAAATGCCACTGCAGGTCGTGCAGATTTGTAGCTGTTAGTGAAGTAATCTCCCGCCTCTGTTCTCCTCGTCCTCGTTAATTCAAGTCACTAACTTGAAGGAGTCATTGAGCCTCTAATAATCTCACATATTGCAGTAATGATCAACCACTTCTCTTGCACTAAGTGTGGTGAAGTGCCGGCCCCATGCAGGACCCCGGCCCACTCATCGGCTCTTGCCGCAGTGCCCTTTAATGTAATGGGGGGGCCAGTGGAGCAGAAAAGGAGGTGTCCATTTCTGCTTGACTGGATCTCCTCCACAGAATCACTAACTACTTATTACTTTGACTCTGGCAAGTCAGAGCACATACTCGAGCTTTAAGAGTCATTTTGAATCATGTAGTAATTAATCCGCTTCCAATCAACATACGTGTGTCTGATGGAGAACATGCGATTTTTAAAAATTTCTTTCAATGTTTCACATTCCTTTTGATTAGACTTATTTTTATTCATTTGAGACAAAGTAAGTCCTGCCACACGTGTTCCCCGTGTTACTATATTATTATTCCTTAGAGTACTTTCAAGCCCTGTTGACCCTGTATTTATATTGCTTCAGAACTGGCCTGTAAGTGTTTTTATTGCAGCTGAAAATTTCAAATAAAATTATTTGGTAATTCCATGTGCCGGGTCATTTTTAAAATTTTTTTTTTTAAACAAATTACTTAGAGTCCCATCTGTAACAATTTCTGCAGTCATCACTTGCCATCTTTGCTCCTTTGGCTCCCGCTAACATCTGCTCCCTGACTTTTTTTTTCTTGAACAAACTGCTTCTCTAATGTAACAAAGAACCTCTTGAAGCCTTCGTATGCTACCTATAGAGCTAATCAGCATACTGAAATAAGTAGTCTTTTATCTCAAATGATAAGTAGCCAGCTGTGTAGAACCTCATTCTTGCTGGCACAGATACGTTTTTGTATTGAGTTGTCTCCTCCTGACAGCATCAGGAGGGGCAGCAGTGGGGTAACAGCTAGCCTACAGTCTGCGGTCCGGAGATTAAATAAATGCAGATGCCAAAAGTGAAGCTCACAAATGTGCCATCTCATTTATTTCATCTGTACACAGATGCCCCCCCACCCCTTAACTCTATGTAACTGCCTGGGTTAATGATGCATTATAACAGCAACTCTAAAGCTTAATATTTTCTTAAACCTTAGTGAGGCTGACTTCAGTGGTTCCCAGCCTGAAGATTGAAACACGGGGTGAATCAGAAGGATCCCTAGATGATCCAACTTTTACAGTTTATTTTGAAATGCTGCACACTTTCACCTGAAGCTCTAAACATCATACTCTTCTGTGAGAAACTTCTGGAACCTCGACTTCTGAGAGGCTTTTTCAGAAGCCTCCTACGTTATCACGCTACCACTGATAAGAGAGGAATGCCCTCACCACAAAGTTTGTGACTTGAGCTATAACTTCCTAAAGGGGATGGAATTTTTTTTAAATAGTTTTTTATATCCTGGTGACCACTGAAATTAAAGACAGTTTACATACAACTTAAAAGTAAATCCCCAAATAAGTGCCCAGAGGTGTTTTCAGATGGCTGTATTTCTTCTTCTTTATCTGAATCGTGGTTTGCGGTCGCGTGATCTAAAAACTTTACTTTGGTCAACTGAGCAAGTTCAGTCTGCTGAAGAAAGATGATGAATGTGGTCAAAAGTCTGGGGGAAAAGTCTACAGACGTTTTAGTTTGAATATTTTAATCAGATTTTCTGGCTGAACTGCAGTGCAGGATAAGGCTGAGAGCAGATCAGTGGTTCTTACACTGTAGGGCACAGAGCCAGTGCTGCTAGGGTGTCGATTACCAGAGTGAAAATAAGTTGAATGAATCATTTTTGCAGGGAAATTAGTTTGTTGACTTATTGGCACTAAAACAACTTTTTCTATTGTTGAGGATTGATTTCAAATTGTTTCGTTTCTGTTCAATTCTCGAATGAGTTTGCTCATTTCATTTCAGTTATTGGTTTGTGCTGTTAATTATAACATGCAGGGTATTTGTCAGGATTTAGGAAAATCAGCATTCTCCCTCACAGCAAGAGGGTTCCTGCTTCACCCCCTCACCCCAGCCGGGGCCTTTGTGTGGAGTTGTCCGTGTGGGTTCTCTCCAGGTACTCCAGCCTCCTCCCGCAGTCCAAAGACACGCTTGTTAATCAACCTCAGGTGTGAATGTGAGCGTGAATAATTGTCTCTGTGTGCAACAGACCGGCAACTTGTCCAGGGTGCAAACTGCCTTTCCTCCAATGACAGCTGGGATAGTTTAAAGTCGTTTATGCCCAAAGAAATTTGAGAATCACTGAAGTAGATGTACAGAATACTGACACATTAAAGGAAAACCCTGTATATAGCCCCAAGCTTCGAGAACCACATCACTGTGCTGGGTTGGCACTGATTCTCCAAATCTGTGGAACTCTTTGGAAGAATTGTTACATTCCTTAAGACACTCAGCCACTTTATTAGGTACACCTGTTCACCAGCTCAACAACATATCAATCGCATGGCAGCAACTCCAGGCATTTAGGCATGTAGACGTAGTCAAGATGACCTGCTGAAGTTCAAAACGAGCACCAGAATGGGGAAGAAAGGTGATTTAAATTGCTTTGAATGTGATGCCATTGTTGGTGCCATAAACATCTGGTCTGAGTATTTCAGGAAGTGCTGATCTACAGAAGATTTACATAGAATGGTTGGAAAAAAAGAGGAAATATCCAACGAGCAGCAGTTCTCTGGGTGAAAATACCAGAGGAGTATGTCCAGAATGCTTTGTCCTGATTGGAAGGCAACAGTTATAACTAAAGTATGCAGTAGAGAATACTGAAGCAGAAGACTACACCTGGTGCCACTCCGGTCGGCTAAGAACAGGAAACTGAGGCTGCAAATCACATTAGCTCACCAAAACTGGAGAACAGAAAATTGGAAAAATGTTGCTTGGTCTGATCAGTCTCGATTTCTGCTGCAACATTTGGGTGTTGGGTCAGAAGTTGGCTTAAAAAAAAACCATGATACCGTGGCTCCATCCTGCCTTGTATCAATGCTTCAGGCTGCTGCTGGTGTAATGGTGAGAGGGATATTTTCTTGGCACACTTTGGGCCCAATCGCAGCCTGCCTGAATACTGTTACTGACCATATCTACCCCTTTATGACCACAGTGTACCCATCTTGTTCTGGCAGGATAACATCACAAAGCTCAAATGATCTCAAACTGGTTCACTGTACTCAAATCTCAATCCAATAGAGCACCTTTGGGACGTAGTGCAAGGGGCCATTCACATCACAGCTGACAAATCTGCAGCAGCTGTGTGGTGACATCATGTCAATATGGACCAAAATCTCTGAGGAATCTTTCCAGCACCTTGTTCAATCTGTGCCATGAACCATTAAGGCTGTTCTAGCGGCAAAAGAGGATCTAAGCCTTTATTAGAAAGTGTACCTAACAAATTGGTGAGTATATTTTCTCATTTCCTATTTTGATGTTGTTGGTAAAGAGTCCAAAAACTCCTACCAAACGGTGTTCAGCTGCATTATGACGGTCATACTCGATGACTCACATCATTCAATAAGCCCTTGTGCATTAAGAATGGGACCGTAGTCATCCTGGAAGAGACTGTTCCCATCATGATAGAAAAGTTTAATCATAAGGTGATTTATATTGACATTGACAAGATGATCCAAACCATGCAGGCAAAATTTTCCTCGCAGCACAACAGAGGCACTGGATCCCCTCACTGGTCCAGGTTTCTCCTTTGTCGCCCATCTGTAGTTCTGTATTTAATGCATGCATGTAAAGCAAAACTGAACCTTTCATTTTTTGGCAATAGAAATTATGCATTTCATAAAATGTCAAACCATCCCTTCACACTAAGTGGTTTTAAATCTGCACATCCAGTAACAACTTTTCAAGTAAAAGATCCAGGCCTTGATTTAACAATATATAATTTATTTACAACAATTTTCGGATTGAATTACTATACATACCTTTCTGAAATGTCATAGATAGATATATATACATAAGGCCAAGTAAATACTTGAAAGCACTTAGAAACGAATTTCCAAAATTCTACCCACAAATTCATATCATTGTCCAAAAAGTACAGAAAACCTCCCTTAGCAGAAGTTTTTCCATCGCCACAAAAGTTCTGACAACAATTTACATTAACGATAAGGAACACAAAAGGTTAAAAACAAATGAACAAAAGGAGGATTATACAATTGCATAAGCGCTGTGGCATGTAATAAATACAGCATTTTTGACTTGCAGAAAGGCAAGGAACATTGAATCAAGGAACTAAAGAGAAAAAAACCATTCACAAGTACAGAAGTCTATTGTTCTTACTTCAAAAAGAAAACAGTTTAGTAAGAGTGACAGGGAGGTACGCACGCACACAGGCTCTTGCGCGCACACACACACACACAAACGCGAACGCACTCTCAAATACATCCCTGACACTGAATAGTAATGAGTGACACAAAAAGTACAGTGCTGAGATGTTACATTTTCCCCCACAACACAGGGGTGAACTGACAGTATAAACCCTTGAACAAAGCTTGTATGTTACTGACACATACTTACACAGAATTATCAGGCCCAGGTTTTCTCTCAAACTGTATTTGTCACGCACACACACACACTGAGTCATAAGAGAATTGTTAGATTTATCGGATGAGTTAGATGTGAAGATAGATGCTCAACATCCTGGCGGCTGGTGAATTACATTACTGAAATGTGCTTAGGCAACATATCTGAGACAATGACAGGGGTGATAAAGTTTTCACACACAGTCTGACTGTACAACTGCCATGGCTCATCTAAACATGCTGCGTCGGCGTCCGCGGATGGACGTCCTCCTCGTCCCAATTAGCCGTCGCGCAGTCCCGGCGCAGTGACTCGTTAAGCACGGGCGACAGTTTCCAGCTTGGATCTTAAATGCTTACAGTTAGAGAAATAATCAGGTGTGCAGAGTAAGGACGAACAAAACGTTGATAAACTCTCCTGTGAAACGCTCTCTAAACCCTTAACACTGCAAGTAGACTGCTAGATCGCCAAAGAACAGTATATAGGCAAACACGTCACGGTTTAGACTTGACAAATGCTGCGCCAGTTAAGTGTCTTTTTTGGCTTCATATTAAAATATAATTTACATTTGTTTACAAAGTGATAAGATGACAGAGTACTGCGTAAACAAACAGCATTAAGATGCCTTCAAGACAAAAGCAAAGGAAAGAGATGAAAAGGAAGGAAAAAGAGACGACAAGTCTACTCTGCTGCAAGAAGCAGTGGCTTAATGGACACGACATGAGGATGGCCTCAAATGATATTCAGAAAACTTTGGTTAACGATTCTGCTGATATACAGTATGCAACGTGACAGCACACGGCTGGTATAGAAAAGTATTTACATATCACGCGTGACGATCTGTTTCAACATGAAAAGATTCATTTAAGGTGGAATCACCAAACTTAAACGGTCATGGTGTTCTCGTAGAAATTGGTAATGGGAGTCATTAAGGGGAGGATGCGTTTAACGGGATGGGAAACAAGAAGGTGGCGGGCGCCAATATAAAAAGAAAAGAAAGTCAAACTTTCCGCCTGCTACAAGGAAACTAGCGTACATTCCAAAAAATCGGACAATCATTTAATCTTAAAGGTTAAAAACCATTCGAGCCTGCAGGACGGGCTGTCCTCGCTGTTTGAATGACAGGGGCTTTAATGAGGAGGGCTTCCTGTATAGCTTTGAACAGACAACTTCACATGCAACCCTGAGGCAGACACAGAGTGAACTATGGCTAGTTTGGGACTGCTCACACCTCGACAAAGGAAATTGCCAAACAAGAAATTTCTGCATTTGTTTGACAGATTCATTACTTAAAAAATAAAATAAAAATACTGTTAGTGAAATACAAAAAATGCAAACAAGCCACTGCAGTTTATGGATTTCTCACATGAATCTACTGGATAATTGTCGCTGGCAGGATACAGAAGACAAAAAAAGAAAAAAGAAAAACCTTTCAAAGCATCTTTTGTGAGCAGAGGGGGTGACATTATGAAAAAGCTGCTCTTTACTTTATCTGAGAGATGGGCTCTTCTCTGATGTGGAAATACTGTTTGCCACACAGCAAATACAGAATTCCCACCACCAACATTGCTTTATGAATAATACAAACAAAGCTTCACAATTACCCTTTCAACATGAGTAATCTTGTGATGATTTTGAAGAATTTGTTGTCAGATTTTCTGAGGGAAAGTGCTCTACATAATTTATATGGAATAATAACCCTTAGGGCCGTGTTTTTATACTACAAAAATCAATGTAATCAAGAGGAAAATTTCATTTTAGAAATGAGTTTTGACGACATTCTGCGTTCACTCACTCACTCACTCACACACACACACACACACACAGAGTCTCGGAGCTAATCTCTAATCTCGTCTCGATTAGCACCTGACAGAATTTCCATGGGTTTATCAAACCGAGCCAACCAGCAGACGCTTATCACTCGCAGCCCCCAAAATTTCACAAGAGCAGGAATTTTTGAGATTAAAAAAACACAGCTGGTGAAATCTCGAATAAGTCAAAAGAATATGACTGAAAAACTCTGCTATCACGCGGGGGGAGGGGGGAGGCTCGGGATAAGAGGTGCACGACAGGGGCGGACTCACTGAAGCCCACAGAATTCTTCTTCTTCTTCTTCTTTTTAATCTGTTATCCATATTAGAGATAAAAGAGTGACACACGTGTGGAAAGCTGCAACCTCCAAATGGTGCCGCAGAGTTTTTGCATTGTCTCTGGGTGACGTCTGCTGACAGATAACAGGTAGGCGTCAATTGATTAGAGAAAGACTTGATGAGCAGATAAATCTGCTAATAACCACTAATAACTGCCAGTAAACTAGATATCTGGATCATTTTACTTGAAGAACTGCTTACTGTTGACGGATGTTGTCTGCTGCAGCAAATGTGATATAAATCATCAAAAAAAAAAAAAAATACGTGAGAACAGATTTTTTAAATCTTTGCAATGCCTGATGACGTATATTGTGGGCAGAACTGAAGTGCTGGCAGAAAGTGATACTTCTTCAGCAGCTTATCTTTATACAATCTGTGGAAAAACCCCATGTCTACACAAAAGAAAAATCTCTTGAATAATACAGTTTTGCATTTTTCGGTCATTTCCACAACAGGATTTTTGTGTAACTGACTGATGTACTACTCACACAACAGTGGGAGAATTTTATAATAACTCGCTGAATCTTTTTAAGGCTGTTTTAAAGCTAGTTACAAATGGCAGACACATATTTATGGGATGGGAGATTTACTTAGAATAAAAATGCTGGTTTTCATACCAAAGCTGTAATCGTTCTGTAATATAATGTTCAGGATGAATATCAGGATTCTGCAGCTGGTATTAGATGTGATTACTCCACCATTTAAACAAGCTTACAGTCAAAGTCTTTAAACATCATCATTTGGGAATATGTGCCGTGTGCAGCTCTGCGTGATTCCTGTAATGCCACGTTTCCATTAGTACCTACTGAGCACGGATTCACTTGACTTGGCACAGTTTAGTCCCTGGTACCAGGTACTTTTTGAGTACCCACTCAGCCGGAATTCCAGTCGATCTGAGGTGATCAGCGTGGTACTGATTGGCCGGGTAGTGTCGTAACCAGTTGAGTCACGAGAGCGACTTCTTCACCAGAATCAACTGCGACATTTTTAAGACATGATATCAAGAAACTGGAGGCATGCAAAGCATGGGTTGAATGCCCCGGCCGACAGTTTGCAGCGGTAGTTTTGCAACAAGAGAACCCTCTGAAACCTGCACACAGCATACATATTTTAACCCTATACTGCCACTGAAGCACTGTTACCTGACCCTACTAGCCGTGAACAGCTGGTTAAAACCGAGCCGGAGGCAGCTGATCAGAGGAACTTTGAATTACCGTAATTATGCAACCGTTTGTCCTATCGGAAAAATTCAAACAGTTTCTGAAAGCTGAGAACCTGCACTGCCCAACCTACATAGGATTATTACAGTATGGTATTATGGTATAGGATTATACTTAATGATAACGTTCATCCATTAAAACGTTGTACGGGGGACTTATGCATGATGATGATTGTAAACTGTCATTAGCTATGCTAGCTTGCCTTTATCTCATCCATTGTTGTGTTGTGTTTTGTGTGGCGAGAGACTACTGCCCGTGCTGCTATATCGACTCCACCACACCTGTCAAGTCTCCCATTTTGGCCAGGAAACTCCTGTATTTTACCCCTCTGTCCCGCCGTATTATTATTTTCCCGCAAATTTCCCGTATTTTAATCTAATAATTTTTAAAAAGCATTACTGTGCCGCTCCAAACAGAATTCTGTCACTAGCCTTGCGAGAACTGCCACCTGCATTAGCAGAACAAAGCCGGAAAACAACTGGAACTCAGTTGGGCTCAGTGTTGCCAACTTAGAGGCTTTTCAGACCACAGGAGCTACTTTTTTTTTCCCAAAAAGTGAAAAGCGACAGTGAAATCCTCCAGTGCCGCCGTGTTTTGTGTACATATAGCCTTCTTACTGTGTCCTTTCGTACACTTTGGCATCGCCCAGACTTCACTTTGACTCCACCCTCCAACCCCCCAAACCTCACTTAAACACTGAGCCTGCCTGCCTTCCCACTCCCTCCTTTGAGACAGGCGACAACAGGTTTTCTTACACAAGTTGGCAACAGTGGCCCAGGTAAAGAAGGAGTGTTAAATGTCGCTAGCAGTCACACCCCAAAATTGAATGCAAAGCATTAAAGTTATTAATTTATTCCATAAAGTTCATTTGTAGTTCTAAACGTATTTATGGAGTTTTTTTCTACATCATTTGTCTCTCCAAAGATGTTTTTCCTCTCTCCTACAGCCTCGATTGCAACTACATGAAAACGACCAATTATGCAAATTAGGCAGTGACGAAAATTTGTAAATACAAAGCTTGACAGGTATGGACTCCACCCACCACACATACTTACTTGCAATGGAAACAAAACAAGACTGTGGCGAGTTGCACAGTGTCGAGTCGACCCGCGCTGAGTAGGTACTAATGGAAACCCGGCATTGGTGAACTGTTAATGTTTGGTACCACTGTAACCAGTGTATGTCACACAGTCTCATGAAACAGAGAAACCATTTGATTAATGCAGGACCAGCTTTCACTCTGCTGCATTTGCAGAGGTGCTGGTTTATCTCCTAGTCTCACCTCTTTGTTGCACTGGGCATGAACTGTTACAAAAAAGCAGCTTTAAGGAAGGATTATATATTGCAAAAAAAAAAAAAAAAAAAAAAAAAAAAAAAAAAAAAAAAAA
>VUQK01007426.1:5448-24902 GCA_015106715.1 Bujurquina vittata | reverse complement strand
TGTTACAAAAAAGCAGCTTTAAGGAAGGATTATATATTGCAAAAAAAAAAAAAAATCAGTTCAAAAGGTTTTTAACAGTAAGACGCTGCACAACAACAACCCAACCCCCGTGGGAGTTTCCTCTGCTGCTAAGTTTTCATGCTTTTACATTTCAACTCAGAACTAAAATAAAGTGGGAGAAGAAATCTGAATGAACTGAAATAGAAACAAACTAAAAATATATGTGTGGTTATTAGATACATTTTTTAAATGTCTTTATTTAGAGTCTTTGCAGCAGCAGCCTGAGGAGGCTTCGGTGCCGATGTTTGTGAGGACGTCGTCATGGCTGACCTGTCGTACTGTTCTTTGACCCTAACACCACCTACTACATGAAGAGAAGCTAACACCAACACACACCACTCTCTCATTCAGAAACACGCAGGAAGTCCAAGACTGATCTTATTCTTCTCACCTTCATTGTACAACGGTGTGTACGGTGGCGGGCTGCAGCTATCGCCTTCTGCAGAATCATCTGGGTCAGAGGCTCCTGCCTCCTCTCCTGATAGGCTCAGGTTGTCTGGTGTGTTTTCCTCGCCGCCATCAAGATCCCCAAGAGAACCTGTCAGAAAAGGAAGAAGGTAGATCAACAACTGAATGTGTCCATCTAGCATAAGGATAGCAGTCTAAATCACCGATGCCTGTAACAGCCCGACCTTTCCCAGTGATGGGAACGTGGAGTTTATCCGGGATGGGAGCCTAATCTACAACATTGGTTTAAATATGCTGGTTGGTCTCAATTAAAAGGAACAAAAGTAATATAAACTAATTAAATGGAGCTAATCTCTGCTTCCTGATACTCAGCCAATCAAAAGGAAGTTTCCTTAGAGGCAGTGTGGCCTTAAAGGGGGAGGAGCTAAACCGGTGTACCTCAGACAGAGGATGCAAAGGGGCTGCTCCAAGGCCCAGTGCAAAATACGTATGGATTATTTTGAACTGGGAATCATGCAAAGCTACTCTATTAGAGTCTAAGAGTAAAACTGTGGTGCACAGCGCAAGCGGATTAGAAAAAGACACTTTCCAGGAACATCTTTCTTATGCTGCAAACACAAAGGGTTGAGATTTTAGAAATATTCCCCATTTCTACAGTCTGCAGTCTGGGATCCCCTACTGTGCTGGACAAGGGCTCTCCCTCCTGACAAATGCTGCCAGAAGCCCTGAAGTATCTGTAAAATATAGCACTCAGGAGACGTGTCTGCAGCACAGTCACACAATAACACCACCCGAGGCTGTAAGTGTCTTTCTGTGGGCCTCGAGAGCTGCAGGGGAGCTGAAAATTAAAAGGAGTTTAAACAAGCTGCTTATGGTTGCATTTAATGTAGACGAGAAGGGAAAAAAGCCCTAAACATGGTGATGTGTCACCCCACCCCCCACCCCCACTTACTGGACTCATTCAAAAAACGGTTTCAAGAATTGGACACGCTGAACAGTCTAATCCAGAAGATTAATAGCCAAGAAGCCAGGGGGGACCTTAAAGCCAAATTACAGTATACCTAAAATTGCAGCTAAAAGAGTGATTAGTGCAGGGCTGATCTGTATCAATTACAGTTTCATAATCCCTGCTGACCACAGTAATTATACAGTACTTTTGATCTATTTTAGCCTGTTTGAAGATTACATCCAAAAAATGAAGTGAGTTAATATGGATTTAATGTGACTTTTTAAAAAATTGCTTCATTAATAATATTCTGACTATAAGATGAATGATTGAACAGTGCGTTAAGAGCTCCAAACCCCGAAATATGCTCACATTCAACCAAGAGCGTCACAAATGCTCATCTGCATCCGATGACACGCTTCAGTCTCAGCTCCTGAGAGGTAGCCACGACACAGTCATTAGCTCAGGGTGAGCATTTCTTTAAAGAGGATTACGAGTCGTAGCATGAGGCAGAAATGGTTCGTGTACTGCAGAACGCCAGGGGAGAAAACAGCTCGCATGCATAATGACGACGTCCTCGAAAGTCAAGCAGGGTGGGCACATTGTTTTTGAATAACTAAATCAGACCGACATTAATACAGAGAGAAGAAATCCAGGATCCCCCCACCCCCAATTCCTCCCTCGATCCAGACAGGTCGTAAATTAATTTTCATTAGGTTGTGTCGAACGAACAAGAGGGATTGTTTCGGAGCTAAAGCCGTGACTGGGGGCGTATATATTTACAATACTGGAACAAAAGGAGTCTATAATCTATACAAAGCACACAACAATACCCGTGAATAAAGAAGCTTGTAGAAAAAGGGAGAGGCAATTTTTCTAATTCTGTTAATTTCACTCACCAAAGCAATTAAAAGCAGGCAGAGATAATGCTGGGAAACAATCGCCGGCTGACAAAGTGTTTCTGTCTTTGTAAATGAAACATCTTTAGGCTAATTTCAACTTCCACGCCTGCATGGTTCACTCTAATTTCAGATAAAATTAACACAGCTAGATTTGGACCTTCGTAAAAAAAAAAAAATAAAAAAAAAGAAGAGGAGGAAAAAAAAAAGATTGATCCTGTACACAATATTTTTAGAATTAGGTCCATGTCGCCGGAGCTTTGCTAGATCTAATTTTCAGTATCTATAAGGACATTTTCATACAATTAATTTTCCTTTAATCATAATTGTACAAAGGGACTCCTCTGTATAAAATTCCAATTATATTTCCTGTTTAAAATGTAAGTTTGAATTATGATTTCTTTCCTCATTACGGCCCTGGTTTAATGAATCAATCGCTGCATCACTGCTTTCAGACATCAAATGGTGCGGAAAAGTTTCAGCTCCACTTTCTCCCCTCTTTTATCCAAGGAGAAATATTCTCCCTTTCCCCTTCTCTCCCTGTCTCGGATAGTTGGCAGAAAGGATAGTGGGGCGTCTTGTGATAAGTGAACCACATTCTACTTCATTTGGCAGTTTTAAAGTTAAAGTCTTTAATTGTTACAGCGTGATATCCAGGAAAATTGGACTGAACTCATTCAAGAGATGAAGAAATAATAAGAAGACATAACCCGCATGTGTATCTCTGTAGGAGGCACATCAATTAAGCTGAGACTTATCCAACAGCACCACATAATTTCCCGGGCTGTGAGCTAAAGGAGGATCTCTGAAGTGTGGACTGAAAAAGCCTGAAGCTTGCATTTGCTCAAATTTTGAAACTTCAGGTTCTCCGGCCAGTAAAACTTTCACTAAGATGTTGAAAAACCATTTCCTGGAAGCAGACGGGCGCCTTTCTGATGAATTCCTCACGGAGTTTCAGATTGGATTCATTCCAAATCATCTAGAAGTCCAGAGCATACCCACTGAGGTACACTGACAGGCCTCACGTGACAAACAGAGCTGGATTTTTGTTTAAGGGGGTTAAAAACACTTTTGCTGACACTCGGTACGAGTATCATAGATCACAAGGAGGAGGTAGTACTGCCCAGACCTGGTGTATTTCTTTCACAGTCGTGTACTGAGCAGGCAGTAATGGAACCGAGCCCTTAGTAAGAACCCAGAGAAGAGGCGCTGAAGAGCTGAAGCCAGTTCTCTGCCTGGCTCTGTGTGGCCGGGGGACGAAACATCATGAGTGGTGCATGAGGACACACAAAGCATGGCCTGCAGGCCCGCTGCCCGGAGGAAGCAGCTCATTCGGATGTTGGATCCGCGCTGTGTTAGTGTCTGATGATGGCAGGCACCTCTGTGCCTCTGAAGTCAGTGCGATGTGGAAACTGAATGAAATGGGACACTGAAGGGAAAACGGCCATCAGGTCTGCTCTGGTAGCAGCAGACACTCAAGACTGATATCAGCACTGATACAGGACGTGAATGAATTGTATTTCCCAGACCCAACCAGAAGAGCCGTTGCATCGGGCTTTGGGTCAGTCTTTAGACCACAGAGCTGCTAGTGCTGCATTATTGAAAAGCTTTCTACACATATGTCTATCCCGCAAAGACAAAGGCGGCAGCGAATCAGGCACCAGGACCTAAACTCCAGCTGGCATGTTAATGATTACCACGGTCAAAGGAATTCCTGATAATATTATCGCAGTATCAATACAAACTGAAAAAATGGGCGACCAGTCAAATTCAACTGGAACTTTATTGAATTTGTGTTTCGTTTGGCTGAAGGTCCCAAAAGATTTTGTAAACAAAGCCATATGTGTATTATTAATACACGGACAGATTTTCTGTATTGATTAATTTACCAATCAAATTCAGTTTTAATAATGGTGACAGTCAGGGCCCGATCCTGTGTAACTGGAGCTGCGGATATCGTTTCCACGAAGAAGAAGTTTAACAAATCTCCTGATGCTTTGGTGTAAGATTAGATCAGATCTGATCACATGATCGCCGAGCAAGCTAACAAACTGTTTTCTGGATGCTGTGGTCACATCCAGGCAGGACTCAAAGGTATTTCTGCAATAATGCATAGAAATCACTCACAGTCAGTCCAGGCTTCCTTGAACCATGAACTTCTGCTCTTTAACTGTGAGAATCTTTCTTTTTCTGGACTCAAAAGGTGAGCCCAAACTGAAGTAGAATAACGAGTTTCCACTCAGCCACCGAGATGGGCCCGGCATCGCTCCAGCACTGAGACTGCAGCTGTCTGTCTCGGAGGAGAGGCAGAACAAAGTGCTGCAGCTGATGAAGGCGCCAAAGATACTGCTTTATTAACTCTCCGTCCACATCAAACCTGCAGCTCGCAGCTCGCTGATTAAACACAGAGACAACACACATCAAACCTGCATGCTCAACAAGCTGATTAAACAGACGAAAGCCTCGCCGCTCTCACGCTAATAACCCACCGCACAAAAATACATTAGAGCTGAAAGCAAGAGGAGAGGGAGAGAGGCGCACTGGTATCAGAAAATCACAGACTTGTGAAGAGAAACATTAAAAGAGGATATTTAGAGAAAGAAAAGGAGGAGAGAGTGGGAAGGAGAGGAGGATGTGAGCGCTCCCTCTTGAGAGAGGGAGTGGGAGAAACTGAGGCACCTGACACAGAGTCACGCACTGGAGAGGAGCCACTTATTGATCAGAGTAAAGAGAATTACCCACCACTGAGGAAATACTTTTAATCAACTTTGCACTTTAAACACTCTCCTCAGCGCTGCGTGGGCTCTTATCACAGCTCCACGGCGGCCGTCTCCGCCACAGGAGGAAGCGTCCGCGCAGGCCGCCACATCGATCCATTCAGGCTCAGTAAAAACCTGCTTTTAGCATCACAGCTGAGCAGCACTGCCCACTGAGCTGAACACTTACAGCAAACACAGGCAAAGCAATAGATTTTTTTTTCCCAAAAGATCCTAAATCCGGGGGACTTATTGATCATCTCCACTCCGACAGGGTGCAGCGGGGTGGGGTGGGGGGCAGGGGGTTAAAAATGCCTCAGTCCTGCAGAGGGGGGTCTGCAGAGCCTCCGCTTCCTGGATGTCCTGAAACCGATTGGGTAGATCTGCTTTCAGTGAAACCTGCATGATGAGTCAAAACAGAGCGCAAGTTTCAAAATATGATTTTGGCTGATATCAGATCCAGAAGTTCTCACCAACTCAAAGAGTCAAACCTTTGGGCTGACCGGGTGAACCTGCTCTCCTCGTTTATTACCAAAACCAAAGTGTGTGTCTGCAAATTACTTTTTTTTCAAATTACTTTTGCAAACATCTCAGGAGAATAAAATAATGTGAGCACGATTTAAAAAAAAACAAACTGTACCTGTCCCCGGAGCAGCTTGGGCTTTTGGGTGGAAGGTAAAGGTTATAGATTATTGGCTACCCTGTTAAAGTAATGCTACTTACTGCATTTAATAACTTGCTGGTTAATTACTGATTAAAAAATGTTTTATCCCTTTGAATTTGACAGAAATCATCTCCCCGCATCACTGCAAACTCTGCAGGCGCGCTGCAGGCTAGCTTTGCCGTGACTTATTTCTTCATTATATTACATAACTATCACCTCTACGAAGTCAAACCTCACAGTGTAAGCTGAAAGTCACACTACACAATAACAACCTGCCGCTTTCAAACTGTCAGCAACGGCACAACAACCATGGAAACCTGAAGGTACACAAACAGGACTCTACTATGACTACTTTCCCTACCAATAGGAACTGCAGTACTAATATCATTACTGCAAACTGTCATTGTGATTGTCATACTGAAAATGTGCTGCAAGTGTCTCAGCAAAAATGCTGCCACAAATTTCACTACTGAACCGTGAGGCTTAATATGATGATGCAGAACGTTTATCCCCTTTTATTTTAATGGCTCCCAGACCCCCTCTCTGAAATACTTTGGCCAAGATCACAATGTGTGGCAGAAAGAAAGAAAACTCCCTGCAGCTTCCTGTGAAGGCGGCAGAAAAGCAGGACACCGTTTATGATTAGGCAGAAAGAAAGAAATGATCATCAGACTCATCAGAAAAATAATAAGCAGACTTCCTGTGCACAAAGTTCTGCTGAATGAAGCAGGCGCTCCATTTGGTGTGAATATACTTTCAAAGAGCCGAAAGCAGCAACAAACACAGAAACAAAAACTTTGTGATTAAAACACTGTAAATACAATGAAATCGATCAGGAAATCCATCTTTGAGGCTTTTCACAGACATACTGGTTCTCAACAAGCACAAAACCAGCGTAAACAAAGATGATTAGCCTTTATAATATTTAATCAAGCAAATAATCCACCCGTAACACTTATACGGGCCCAGGTCGTGGGGACAGCAGTCTAAGCAAAGATGCCCAGGCCCACCTGCTCCAGGTTATCCGGGGGACGCAGTGGCATTCCCAGACCAGCTGAGAGATATCTCTCCGAGGTGTCTGGGTCTACCTCACGGCCTCCTCCTCATAGGACAGCACCTGGGAGCTGCCCCTGGGCATTCTGGTGAGATGCCCAAACCACCTGATCAGGTGATGAAGAGCCCGGCGGGCGCTCAGGTTGTTTTGGCTGCTCAGCTGATATCTGTCACTATTTACAGTATGTTACCCACACAAGTACGCTGTCTCTTCTGTGGCTAAACTGATCATTTGGATAATATTTTAAAATGCAACAGCGATATTGTGGCAATAACGCAGATGATATAAATATTGTGTAACAACTGTGTAATGTATATGTTGTTGCACAGTTATTGCCTTTGCCTGTGTGTATTTGTTGGTTTTGTTGTGTTTCTAGTTCCCGCGTTTCCTCCTGCCTCCTACGCCTGCCTCCGTCTTCATGTTCGTTAGTGTTAGTTTTTCCTTACTTCCTGTTTTACTTTGACGGGAGCTTCGGTGTCTTTACTTCCTGCCTTTGTTCTTTTTCCTCCTTTCCTGGTTTTGCATCCTGCCTTAATTGTTCCCACTTGTCCCACTTGTGCTTTTTTTCCTGCGTCTCATTCCCCAATAAACCTTTCTGGGAATATCTTTTTTTTTTCTTTTTTCAAAATAAGATTTTTCTTTAATAAAAGAAACAAGCAGAGTGAACACACACACAAACACGCACACACACACACACACACACACACACACACACCCTAAATCAGAGTATGGCACCCTGCTGGTTTTGGATTCCTTGCTCCTGCCTGTGACTGCAGCAGTTTTTGTTCATCCTGGTGCTCTCATGTTTTTAAGTTTTAAAACAGGACGGCTGTGGCGACTCTTTCCCCGCCTCCAAACACTTTTATTTAGAGTTTAAGTGAATATTATTTTTTTCTGTAAATAACAGCATAAATACAATCTGATCATTGTGCCTGTCAGAGGAGAAATGAGACCCCACTGAAGAGGATGAATCAATGAAGGATCCTCAATTACACCACTGCAATAATTCCTGTACATATACATCCAGTACGCATCGGCGCTATTAAATGATGGCCTTAAAAATTCTGAAGGAAAACGATGTGAAATCCATGCCTCGGCATGTTTCCCACCATGCCAGCAAGAAGTAAAAAGCCCCCACTGACAGTGTGAAGTAAGGAATAGAGAGGAAAACAGCGTCCGACCCAGCCATCAGTCACACATCCAGCAACCTGGAAGGCTGATGATGATGATGCTGATGATGCTGCAGTGGCAGAGGGGGGAACCCGGCAGGGTACCAAACATCAGAGGCCTAAAAACACACGAGTAGAAACATGTTACAGTTTTTTTGCTAAGAGCCAGCTTCCTCATCCTCCCTGTGAAACTCTAATTCTCCGTGTCTCTCCTCTCATCACTCATCTCAACCTGCAGTCTCTCCTTTATATTCTCACTTCCTCTTCTCTTTCTCTTTTTTTTTTTCTTCCTTCCCGGTGAAAAAGCGGAGTGACTAGGAGCGTCACTCTGTGCGGATAGCTGGGAGCCGTTGGCGGTTATCGGCTCCTGCAGACTCTCTCTGCCGGTCTGATCTGTCTCCTCTTCATTAAGCAAATACGCCGACGTGGAAATGAAAACATAATAGCTATTTGATTTCCAGCGAGATATTTTGCATATTGGTTCGGAGCTGATAGCGGAATTTCATCAAGTCGTTTTTTTCCCTCTCCTTCTCTCTTCCCTCACTCTCCCGCCACCACCACAGCCCTCCACCTCCTCCTTCTCCATACTCATGCTTTAAAAACTGAATTACTGAGCTGGGCCGGCTTTCAGCAAAGATTTCTTTACATTGCTGGGAAGACGGGGGGTGCAGGGGGGAGAGAGAGAAATCTAGTTCCCCAGGAAGACTACTTAAACGATTAAATATCCCCCATTCCCATCTTTTTTCTCCCTCTCCCTTTTTTGATAACAAGGAAGAAAATTTAAAGAATTCACAGTGCTTTAGGTTGACTATACTAATCAGAGATAGGAGGGAGAAAATTAACTCCTTAATGAGCAGAGCCGTCTCCCTGATAAAGGTCCTGGGGAGACAGCGGGGTGGGACACAATGGCCCAGAGACACCGAGAAGGAGAGAGAGAGCAGTGGACAGAGGGAGGGAGGGTAATCGCAACAGACTGAGAGAAGCTTGACACCGAGCCCGGGCCAACAATTAGTTTTCCTCCTCTGAAGAGATATTTGCTTCGGCCACGATGGGGGCAGGTGCACAGATTGCACACAATACCACCCCCACAGCGGCACAGACGGCCACAGCGGGCCGCGACGCTGCCGACCGTGATGGATGGTCCGGCAGCGGGGTATTCTTCATGCCCCCCGGAGAGAAAAACTAGCCCTGGAGGAGCAGATCAGCAGCCTCCTCACAGCGGGCCTATCTGATAGTCCGGAGCCTCTCAGGAGGACTATTCAGTGGGCCGAGCTCGCTGAAATAAATCTCCCTGCTGCTGCGTTTACATGCTGGAACACCGTGTTGCTTCAGACCTGATAGCAGCCCCGCCGTGTTAGCGCTACTGTACACACTCGCACATACAGTGGGCCAGACACACACCTTTATCACTCTGAGGCGAGGAGTGCAGTCTTATTACAGTGACAGAAACACAGAGAGAACGTGTGCTGCGCTGTAATTTAGACTAGTCAATAGCAGCCGTGTGCTTCCTGCCTGCACTGTGGCTCAAAGCCTGCTGACTGCTGGAGACAGTTCTGGAAAGTTTCATTTTTCCACAAAGACTATTCCTGAAATGGGAAATCAGGAACTGCTTTCAGAGGCAGAAGGGGTGCAGTGTCCAGACCCTGGCTCCACTTCAGCAGGGGGGCCACAGAACCGAGTCAGTCCTCTGAACAGAACCTGAAACAATTATTTACAGCTAATATTATTATCACACCTGCTTGTAGACAAAAAAAAAAAGCCCAAATTTGATTCTAGTTTCAGGGTCACGAATGTGTCCAAAATCAAATAAAATCACACTGACGTCCTTTAGTTGTTTTTTAAAATTGGTTTGTAAAGGATTTACTGGCAGAACATGGTCTCTTGATGGTATCCAAACAGTGAGAGACGTTAAGAGTTAGACCACAACACAAAGCCCCACGTGTGAGGAAGAAGCAGCTGCTTGTGGTGGCAGAGGGTGGCTGCTATCAGGAGGCTGCTGCTAGAAACTCTCTGTTGGAATCATGCCTGGAATCAAAATGGTGGGATTTTCACCGAGGAAGTGCTGATTATTATTTTAGCCAATGAGGACCATCTCATGGACACTTGCTGCTGTGTCCCCGACTGAAAAGGTGCAGGCCTCCTCGAGTGGCTGCAGCCGTGTCCTCAGAGCTCTTCGGCGAATGCTGCAACACCTCACCAACACCTCCAGGCTGCTACCTGACTGGGTCAATATGTCCCTCAGCGGTCACCAGGACAGGAACCAATAAGATCGGTGACTCGTGTGTTTTGCATGTCATGTTTATATCACAGATCTTTCTCCATGATTTTTGACAGTCTGCAGCAGGTCACAGTTAGAATTATGCCCAACTCACCATTCATTCATTCATTCATTCACAAGCACGATGAGCTAAACTGCGAGCACATCATACAGTATGAATTTTTTTAAAAAGAGAAACTGTCAGTTAATCCCAGCTGCTGGTATCGAGGAACGAAGCAGCACAGCAGCGCGCTCAAACTGAACTACATGACTGAGATTGTGTGATAACATTTTGGAGATGCTGTATTTCGGCAGATTTCGTCACCTTTGACAGAAAGATGCTGTCAGGCTGGTGTGACTAATACAAAGTCACCTCTCGCCTCCGCCGGCCTTGTCGCTGTTTTTGTGCAGCTCGCTGCCTTTTTCCTACACAACAGAACGTTCTGCAGAACGTTTGGAGTGAAGACTGAGCTGTCTGAATGAGGTTCCTGAAAGATGTGTCAAAGTTGTGGAAGTTTGC
The DNA here is from genome assembly GCA_015106715.1 of Bujurquina vittata. Classification (NCBI taxonomy): domain Eukaryota; kingdom Metazoa; phylum Chordata; class Actinopteri; order Cichliformes; family Cichlidae; genus Bujurquina; species Bujurquina vittata. Next base: position 14,169 of record VUQK01007426.1, on the reverse strand, counting down.
TTTTGCAGCCAGAGGCGTCTCGTACACCAGGCGTGCTGTTGAGACAGCGGGAGATGTGTTGGATCAAGTCCGCCCTCTGCTATTCTCTTTCACAACCGTTTCTCCTCTGGCAGCACTTCAGATGCACTCACCCTGACAGACTGTTTCATTTTCCTCAAGGACGCCTCACTCCCACATACATGGCAGAGGAACTGCAGTCTGCCGCTTAAATACAGCCAAAGCAAGCGCTGCGTTCCTCTTAAAAGTGAATGAAAAGTGAACATGTGTGCTCAGTGATAAGAAAGGAAAGACGGCCTGCACCATGCTCCCCCAACATTTCTTTAAAAAATAAAATCAGCTGTGATGCAGCGAATGAAAATTCAGTTTGTTCTCCTTCAAATTTCTATTTTTGATCTCCCCGTCTTTCATACCAACCTGCATGTTCAACAAGCAGCCTCCTGTCAGCTTGGGATCACGGCTGGATGTGATGAGCTCATGTTTCGAGCTCATGGAATTACAGCTCTGCTTACTGCGGATTCAAATAAGATTCAGTTCATTGTGGAACAATTTAGAAATGGTGTCATCACACATGTTGTCCAGCAGAGCGGCTCCAAACCACACTCAGTAAGATCTGCAGCACACAGCGTGGGGGGGGTTTGAGCCAAAATGGCCGAGCAGACACACACTCAAACACACTCCTGGAGAGTTAAACTGTGGCCTCATCATTTTCTCTTCTTACAGTAGGTGACAAGAATAAGTGCTGCTGATACAAATTCCCAAAGACTTTTGCTCTCTAAATGTTGGTGCTGGTATTCGTGACATACATGTATTCACATCCTCTTTGTCTATTCATGGGCTGATGAGAACATGTAGAGGAGAAAGGGAGGAAAAACAGGTGGTATTTCAAAAGGGAGGAGAGTGAGAAAGCAGTTACTGTGCAGCCTGAGCTGAGACCCTGGACTATTGAAGCCAGGCATGCAGACGAGAAGCCAGCCGATAAGCCTGACTGATAAAAGATAGAAAATAGCAGCAGATTTGAACTTTCCCACCGTCCTAAGATCCCCACAGGGGGAGGAGGGCCTGATTCAACTACTTATTGAATCCCCTCCTATCTACAACCAACACCCCCTCCCTCCCTCCTCCTTTACCTCCCCAAAACCCAACAGCCGGGCAAGGCCAGCGAGCGCAGCCAGAACACAAGGATGATACACACTCGTGCATTTCCCCAATGCTCCCATAAAACAGCAGTTAGCCTGGCCGGGAGGTTAGTCCAAGTGGACAAGCGAAGGTCAGGAAGCACTGACTGCTTTCTGTAGATGCCTACACAAGGTCATACACTATGTGAAGTCTACCATCATCGCTCTATCCTCCAATCATATCAGAGACGGTGTTTCTTTCCATATCTTCGCTCTGCTCCACTGATATAAAGACACTCGGCCTTGAGTAAACCCATGAGAATGTTTACCCACATCTACACTCACACACACAATCACACACACACTCTTTTCAGTGAAAGGTCATCCACATACTCACTGTGGGTGTGAGATGTATCCGTGGATGTGCTGTGAGAGTTACTGATGGGATTCAGTCATGTATTAGAATCCACAGATGAGCATGACTCAAACTCTCTGCTGCTTCCTGGACAGTACAGGTTTGACGCACCTGCATCTCATACCTTAAAGAAATGCTCTGAAGCTCCTCAGAAATGAGCAGAGGGCGCTGCGGGTGTCAAAACGCGCAGGCTGTTTCATTTCCGACTAAAACCAGACCAGGTTTATCCTCTGGTCATTGGTGACTCATCTAGGGTTACAATGTGGCTAAAACAAAATCCAAGCCTAAACCGAGACTGGTCACTGCTAGTCTAGTTGATCTTAAGAGGTTAAAAATGTTAAAGTGTTCCACATTATAAAAAATCTACGCTTACATATCCCAACTTGTAGCACAAGCCTACAAAATATGACCAGAAGAAAACGTCGACCTATGAAAATGAGTTTCCGGTGTACAGCTGTGCAGTTGAGCTCGGAGGGAGGCTTTTCCAAAGTTTGGATACTACATCCTGAAAAGCTCCGTCACCTGACTGGAATACGGTCCAGCAGGGCCTGGTTCACCTAGGGCTGTGTCTGAAACAATAACAAATGAATTCTACATTGCACTGAAGATGTGCATCTTTTCTTAAGATCACATCCAAAAAGAGCTTTCTGAACTATAAAGAGAATCCCGTCTGTGCAGCTGTTATGAGGGGAAAACAAAGACGTTCCTGGTGTCTGAAGGTGCATTCCTATTTATCCACAGCGTGCTTAGAGCTGGGTAGTGGGAAGGCTGTGGAATTCAGCATCACTTTAACAGAGAGCAGACACACAAGAGAGGAGAGCTGAAAACTACAGGAGACACCAGAAGCAGGTACATCAGAGACCTCCATGTACAGCCTGGTTAGCAAAGCTGGATTCATGCACTTGTGTTTGTCTCTTACTGTGATTAGTGGTCGCGTTCTGTGTGTGTGTGTGTGTGTGTGTGTGTGTGTGTGTGCGAGACACAGAAAGCCCAATTGCAATCATTACTGCTTGATCTCAAGTGTAGATGGGAGGCAGCTTGGAGATTATAACGGTATGCAGGAGGACAGAGAGAGACTCCCTGAATGTGGTCCTCCCTCGCCCGCACTCACAGTCCGAGTGACCCAAACACCATCATCCTCTGATATGAAGCAGCTCTGCACACGCTGCTGCTAACATCGCAAAACAAGTGATTCTTTCCAATCTGTTTGTTAAAGATGCCTTCAGATATGTATATGTTTGTGTTACCTTTTCCTGTTTTTTGCCTACTCTCACTTACTTTTCTTTGCCCTTCACACACACACACGCGCACACACACACACACACGCACACACGCACACACAGATGTTTCTGCTAACATGAGACTAAACACAGTCAGGGAGGCAGGGAAAACAGTGAGACAACAGAGACAAAAACATGACAGAGTGCAATGAACACTGCCCAGGGGAGGCTCTGTGCCTGTGTGGAAATGATGTCATTTTAAATGATGCATTTAAGTGAAACTAGTTGAGACATCTGCAGGCATGACCTTCAACTTTTACAGCAGCTTCCTGCAAACAGATCAAGTGTCTTGTTGTGATGCAAATGTGTTTCAATGGCTTTTCTCTGAGAGTCAAAGTAGTTTCAGATATTTGGGGGCCTAAAAATGATTGTGTGGCCCAAACTCAGCATTATCATACACTCCTCTGAAGCCAGAGAGGACCGGAAGTAAAGCGGGTAAAAAGAAAAAAAGAAAAAGCAGAAACCTCTGCTGCTGAAAAATTGTGTCAAAAAACTGCAGTACCTCTAACGGCAACATGAAGCGAGCTCCAAGAGTGAGTTGATCTCACAACGTCTGATGCTGATGCTACTTTACAGCCTGCTGCAAACAACTGTTGTGTCTTTATGGACAGTTTCTCCCTTCATGACAACGCTGTGGTGGGAGAATTTTTTCATGACTCCATCTGGATATTGTTAAGGTTAAAGTTAGTGGTGTGGCCGTGGTGCTGGAAAAAGCAGCTGTATTCAAACGGTGCCAGCTAGGCTTCATCTTTGGAGTCACTGAACCAGATCTGCAGCCCGTGCTTGTCTACGTGTCGTATAAACAGCAAAAATACAATGCTGTTACAAACCCAACTTTGTTTTTGTAAAGTTGAACAACTGATCCAAGAAAATGATGAGACCCACAGGAAATACGGCCTGATTAGCCCGCACTGCTCAACAAAATGCTTAGCATCTTTAGCAGCAACTTTATATGCCACCTGTGTCCTTCATTTCATTATTGGAATGACAGTCAATATTGTTCCTTTCTTTGCAGTTTCTATAACCATAATGTTACCACTCACATAAATCAAAGATAACAGCTGTGAGACCCCAGAATCCATTTTCAATCTTGAGCTTATGCTTATGCTGCTAGGGGTGCATGCGGCAGTGCAAATGATGTGGGGACATTAGCCAGTTTTCAGTCTGCCAGCAGCCGAATACAAAGTCCGTGCGATGTTGGATTGGGGCAAATCGAGCAGCTAATAGTCCGGTGCTGCACTGAACATTTCCTGATGTGTGTTACATTTGAGAGCTGTGGAAAACACCCCAACCTGGTTCTCACAAAGCTGTTTAAAGTTCGTGTGTGAAAACGGCTACAAAGAGAAGCAGCAATGTCTCCGCGTTCCTCGCAGTCGTGATGCCGACTGCTGTGAGTGAGGGGGTGAGGCTGAGATGGTGCACATGCATTCACACGTTTAAAACAATGAATTTCAAAGCTGAACAGATACCTGCTCAGCAAATAATTATTTTAATGTTCAGCCCTGAAAACAGCCTGACAGATTCTAACAAAGTCCTACATTTATTCTCTTAACCCAGGAAAGTTAAAGTAACCACTGTTACTTGGACTCCAATCACGTCCAATCAGAGGCCCCATCACAGACGGGTCAGTGGAGACGGGGGGTGGGGGGTGGCATGTTTAGCTGTGATCATTAAAATCAAAAGAAGTTTACTTGTTAAAAGTAAAACTTATCAGATGCCTTTTTTGCAAAATAAGCGAAGTTATTTGTAGAGATGCCGCAGTAATCTGATCATTTTTCATCTTATCTGCACGTCTCTGCCCTGAGACGGGACTTTGTCCTGTTATCCTGTAAGCAAATGAAACACTTCTAAATACACTCTTTCTTACACATTTCTTCTGTAATTACCGTTGGGGTGTTGATTTTTTTTTGTGTGTGTGGTTAATTAAGGGACGTAAATCATCTTAATGGTCTGATCCGTCTAACGGTGATCCTCTTTTCTCCTCTCCACGCAGCTGATTGCTTCCAGATTGGATTTCAGGAGCTCTTTTTTTACGTTTTAAATTACGCCTCGCTGCTGTCACAGGTTTAAAAATGCTTCGTGATCTGCCCCGCTAAAGATTTCTTATGTGCGATAGACGCCGCTATTCTCTTTGAACCGGTTTGTGTTGCTGCCATGAAACCATGAGCACCCCCCTGCTTGCTTGGATTACTTTGTCGCTGAAGCAAACTTAAAAACATGATGATTCTCAGGTGAGCTCTGAACTTTGTTTAATTAGATTTCTCAGTGTTGGACTTAACACCCCCACCTAGAAAGATCAGTTCATTCACACTGAGAGCTTCTTTCTGTGTGAACGAGGCTTTTTTATGGATTTACAGGAAGTCTGAATGTGCACATTGGAACTGACGGTCAAGAGTGGCAGGAGGTCGATGTGTGCACAATAAACGAGCACCAAACACAGCTCTAAAGAATTCAATAAGCCCCCGTTCCACATGACAGAGTCCCACGGTGGTGCACATCTGTGTGATCTCCAGCTGCCCACTGTACATCCGCCTCTCTGCTGCCAACAAGAGGAAGCTTCCAGCAGGAAACCCTCTCTGAGAAGTCAGGAGAAATACCACGAGAGGGAGCGGGAGGGGGGGAGGAAGAGGGGTGCGAGGCAAGATAAAAGGCCAGAGAAATGATAAAGATAAAGAATCAGACAAGCAAAGTAAAAGAAAAACAAGGGGAAAGAGATGGAAAGATGAGGGGGCAGTCTTTTTGTTGAAGAGTGCAGAAATAGAGAAGGAGAAAGGGGGGTACGCCACTCACAACTTGGCTTTGCATCTGTTATCTCCGCCTCCTGTCACAAGGCTTAAAATAAAAATAAAAATAAAGTGAGATGGTGGCAGCAGTGTTGGTGCGATAGCCCTGTGGAGCATGAAGAGGGGATGTAAAGGAGATAACTGGTTAAATATAACCCGCTGCATGGCTGGCAGCAGCAAAGAAAGGGGGTATTTTCAAGAGGCAGGGCATCACTGGAGCCCTCACTACCCAGATAACATCCATGTTAAGTGTGTGCGCGTGTGTGTTTGTGTAAAAGACATATCCATAATTACTCTATGGATCGAACACATACACACAGCAAGAAACACAAACACACACACACACACATTCAGAAGAGGAGCAGAGCCAAGAAAAGATGCGCTCATTCACATCTATGTATCTCTCTGCCTCACCAAAGGAAGTATCAGCGACCCCCACCCCACCCCCCCACTCGCACAAACACATACGCGCGCACGCACACACACACACCCCTCCAATGCAAAAAGTCACAACGGGATTTCTGATGGGAAAAATGTGCTTTCCTCAGATGATGGTCAGATAGACGGGGAGTACAGCCAAATGTCAGAGATGATAAATGGAAGGGTGCTGAGACAAGATCACACACACACACAGGACACACACACACAGACACACACACACACACACACCACATGCAGGCACAGAAATATTCTTTTCTTGAATTGTAAAGCCCACATGTATATACACACACACACACGCGCACACACACACACACACCAACTCTCTCTCCCACATTTGAGGAAGCATGAAAACACAAGATGAAATTAGGCAAACTTTCCCGACAAACGGAAATGTTCAGCAGGTGTTTAATTGTTGCATGATTGAAATGTGTTGCAGGAATAAAGTGTGTTGCATGATCAGCTGCAGCTGATGGCTCTTCTCATGAATTCACAATTTAAACCAGGACAACAGGAGGAAAACAGGAGCTCAGATACTGACACATTTACACACCTCTGCTCTGCTCAACAACAAAAAATCCTGCGGAGCTACTTTGTTCTTTTCTGCTGTTTGACTAATTACTTTAGCTCTAATTACACACGCTAACATGTGCGTATTATTACCATAAGCCACTCCCCCGAATAAAACTGAAATACGTTTGTCTTCTAGAACTGCTAGACACAAATTATGAGCGCTATGAACACAAAAAAAACTCGTTTTAAACATACAAATGTGAGAATTTGTGGCTGAATATATAGGGGTCAAATTTGCTGTAAGAGTTTATCGATTATTGAAATCTTTAATAAACGATAAAAGCAGAGACAGAATCATAACCGAGGTTTTGGGAATAACGAGATCACTGTAGTGTTCAAGCTGGTGAACATTCATATTTTTGGTTTCATAATGCATCATGTTTTCAGTGGCAGAGATGCTTCTTTATAATGAAGTCATGCTGCCGTAATACAGGAAGCGCGTGGTTTGGCATTATCTTGCTGAAATAAGTCATTAGATATGACTGAGCATCACTCAGGTCTTCACAGATCTGCTGCTCAGCATCACACTCACAAAGCTGGACTAATAATAACCCCGATGCTGAACGTTCTGCTGTTTATTTATCGCTTTTCTACGGACCTTCCAGTTAGCGGTTCCTCTTCAGTTTAGCCAGGAGGACGTGGGCTCCATAGTTTCTATAAAGAACTTTCTGAGGGTTCAGACTGTGGAACAGTTTCCCCCTCAGAGCTTGGGAACGCTGTCCTTTTCCTGGGATGTGTGGACTCACGCTGGTTCTCAGATGCACTCCAGAGCTCATTCAGTGACTTCTACAGAATAGTGTCAGTTTTTAACACATCATTAATTTTAGAATTCAGTCATATGCAGTTTAATATTCAGCGTATTACTGCGTATGGAAAGCCAGTCGTGCAGTAAGAATTCTTCAATGAAGTCCTAAAATGACTATTTTTGTTTGTTTATTGCTCAGTCTGACTTCAGTCAGCAGCGGTTGGATTTGTAACTGCGGCAAACACATACGCACGCGCACGCACACACACGCACAGTTTCTCAGGGCTCTTTACAAACATAATCCTGACTCGAGTTTGAATCCTGCTCTGAGCAAGCACGGCCAAAGCAAACTTCACTCTGCTCTAAACTCTGTTTCAAGGGTTTGTTCTCTTGGCTCCGTCACAGACCGGGGATATCAGTCACACGGCCATCTCAGGCATGCACCTCCAGTTATGAGCACATCAGCCCACACACCAACCCAACTTTTTGTTTAGGAGGGCCAGCCAATCACAAGAAATCAGGATTGAATGGGGAGGAGCTAAACCTGATGCTTGGGAGAGGACATACAGGGCTCACTATGAGCTAAACAAAGATAGGATCCTGTAGTGGAGTCCACAAACAGAAACAGAGGTGGAAATGATCACAACAGGTTCCCCTTCAGCTTTATACAATATGTAAAGTGCTAGAATTTGGGTATTAATCAGACTGCAACAGATTATGCTCATTAATCGAGGTGAAATATGAACTGTACAATTTTCTCAGACTCCGAGACAAAATCTTCTGATTGATTTATAAAGACAGGAGGCAGAGAAAAGGAGTACATCCTCCCATTTGAGAAGCTGGACCACCTTTGTGTATATCACTAAAGACAGTAATCACCTGTTCTGCTCCTGCCACCTGTGTTAGGCTACAGAAAGAAACACAGCCATGATTTCCTCACCGCTTTTTAAATAAACCTTTAATCTGACTCAATGGTAGGGCTTCAATTCATGAAGCACAGCAAGGACACGTTTCCTCTTGGCTGTCATACAAAACAGAGTGGCTGAAGGTGCTGGGCTCAGGATTCAGAGCCTTGCTTAAAGGCACGTTAGCGCAGTGTGGGGTGTTAAGCAGTGGCAGCAGGAGCGGGAGGATGCTCTCTCCCCCATTAACGTATATTATTAGGTTATTAGGTGGTGACATCCATGATAGCATCATGTCTTGTCTTTCTTGGCCTGGCCTTGTCCTGTCTGGTCTGGTGTCTTTTAGGGATTTAGTCTCCTGATGCCCAGCCTAGAAGAGGCGTCGATGTGTGTGTGTGTGTGTGTGTGTGTGTGTGTGTGTGTGTGTGTGTGTGTGTGTGTGTGTGTGTGCGGGTGTCTGTGAGAGATTT